>JAANSP010002040.1:0-13690 GCA_036850745.1 Homidia socia | reverse complement strand
GCAGCAGTGGTAATATCACAGACATTTTTTTGTGTTTAGTCAGTCGAGTCCTGTCTATCTATCCACTAATAACAATAGTTCTATTAACAGTAATAATAGCAATAAAAAGCAAGCTTCTACGCTTTAAAACGAGCCTGAACGTTTTGTAATTTTTTTCTGCTAGATCGCCCGTCCTCTTCTTCCCATTTTAAATACTCTTGTTGACTTGACTGAAAAGCAAGATGCATGCGACAAGAGCAAGAAAGTTGTAATGTAGCCATCTCAAATGTCAACTCTATTGTCAAAAGTATCATTACATCACCATCTCCTCCACTTTTTCGTACAGTCGACCAGTTCATACCACCATCGTGCATGCATGCACCATCACCTTCTCAATTTTATTATTGTACGCAGAGTACTGCTGCTGTTGACTGGTGCTCAAAAAAAAACTTTTTTCCTGGTGATGTTGACGAGTCGCCACCGTGCATTTTGTTAGACATGAGGTCTCTAAATACATATTACAAGTTGAAAAAGTGGAGATAAGAGTTGGATTGTTATATAAATGAACAAGGATGATGGCTGCTCACTTATTTGTAACATAATTTATTATATTTTTTGTGCAAAAAATTTTACGTGAAGAATAATTCATTCAAAATTATCAATTTACTACAATAATCCTTCATACCTTACATACTTTGCTTCGGCTAATGATGTTGACCGGTTTCCCAATTTTTCTACGCTTGGCTAAAGAAACAAATTGAGTAGACCACAAACACGTTAACAATCAATAACAAACCAGATGAGAAGATGTTTTGTTGTTGTTGTAGCTGTTTTTCAATGCATGCATCCATAAAAAGCATTTATACATGTAGTGTTTTTTCTCTTACCACAAGTGGTAAGCATCTTCTTCCACATTTAAATAATCTTTTTAAAAAAATTGCAATAAACACTGTTATTACTAATATTTTTCTGACAAATGCTTGCATTTTTGTGTACATCCCAGACAGCCGGTCATTTCGTTCCTCTTCTTCTTTTTTGGCCAGAAGCACACAAGTGGCCGCACTCTGACTGAACACAATCAAAAAGCAAGGAACACAATTAATTGTTCAAGTTTGCCCTTTAGTAACGATGATGGTGGGGTTATGCCATGATGATGAAATGATGAGCACTTTTTTTGCTTAGTGTGCAGAATCCCGCAGTCTTTTACAGCCGTCGTTGTCATGCATTAAAAAATCACACAAAAAGAAAAAAAAGAAGCTCAAGGTTATGCATTTATGTTCACTGCAGATATTATTATAGTAGTAAGAAAATCAAGCACAAATTTGCCTTCAATCGGATGATAATGATTGCTTATTATTATTATTTTTATCCTTTTACACTTTTCCATCATCTCTCAAGTTCAACTCCTTTTGGGACATTTTCTTGTCATTCTTAATTACATTACATGTGCGTTTTGTGGTTGCATATTATTGCACATAAAAAGCTCATATTTATTACCTCACAGTTACCCATGTAAATTAACTGTCGTGATCTTCCTTCCAAAATATAAACATATTATGCAACAATAACATATTACTTTAGCAGCAGCAGAGATACTGATACACATAACATTACTGAATGCTTTTTTGCTTTTTTGTTTAACATTGACTAGCATCCATCCATATCCATCCGTCCGAATAAAGCAATAAACATTTTCCCTTGAAAAATCTCAATTTTCAATCTCAAAAAAATTCCTTCAAATCAATGAACTTTCCTGACTCAATTTGCTTAGAGCTTTTATAGTGCCTAGAGATTCGAAAGGATTTCATTTTTTCAGTCACTTTACATTATGTTCAATACACCTTAAAATACACATGGCATATACTCCTCCTAATCATCATCATCATGCCTGTCAGGATATTGAAAAGTGTGCATTTTCTCTTGAGCTTATCACAATTTTCAAGTTATTTATCATTGCTGTTATATTCTTGTTGGTTTTTTCGGGGCTGCTGATACATACATATTTCCCTTGAAAAATCTCAATTTTCAATCTCAAAAAAATTCCTTCAAATCAATGAACTTTCCTGACTCAATTTGCTTAGAGCTTTTATAGTGCCTAGAGATTCGAAAGGATTTGATTTTTTCAGTCACTTTACATCATGTTCAATACACCTTAAAATACACATGGTATATACTCCTCCTAATCACCATCATCATGCCTGTCAGGATATTGATAAGTGTGCATTTTCTCTTGAGCTTATCACAATTTTCAAGTTATTTATCATTGCTGTTATATTCTTGTTGGTTTTTTCGGGGCTGCTGATACATATCAAAATTATTGGGAACGAGCCTTACAGTCGATTGATCATCATCATCACCGTCTTCATCTTCTTATTCTTCTTCAACGACACAAGCTTTAGAAAAAAACAATTATGTAACGAAGCGAAATATGTACATGTCTAAAATATGCACCTAGCTATTTTACGCTACGTGCATCTTTCGATTGAATATTTTGTACAGGAAGACATTGTGCCTAGTGCCAAATTGCAATTATTTACAAAATATGCCTATATCCCACAGCTTAACTTTTTGCAGAGTTCCTATATTGTTTTATTTATTTTTCTTCTTTTTCATTTTCATGATCCAATTATTCTTATTGCTATATTATTAAATTATATCGAATAGGTATATTGCATAATAAATACTCTGCTTGTTTGCTGTTTACTTATCGATTTTTACATCCAACAAAACATTACGCGCTATTGTTTTGACGATGATAGTATCAGGTATCCCGTAAAAACAATTTTTTTTCTTGTATGCTCCCATGTCCTTACTACAATGAAACTTTTATTCGCAGCACATTTTACAACCCAGCAATTGTATCCCAAAGCGGGTGTACATAATATTACCTAGAGAGATGCGTCCGTACGTAGTGGAGAGATAAACTAGTAAACACAATGGAATTCGAACCTTATGGCAAAATCCTTTCAGTATTTTGATTTCGTGTATTATTATTATTAATATTAATAATAATATCTCGTATAATTCTTTTTTTTTTCGTTTGTAAAGAAGAAGACGAAGAAATAATAAAGGTTGAAAAAAGTTGAAAGGCTTGGCTTATACTCTCTTTTTTGCCATATGCATACATGATGATGATGATGCATGCACCGTCATCTTTTTAAAATCTTCTATTGTAACAATAATAACAATACCTACACATTATGTAGTAGTAGTAAATAGTACTCCAATTCAATACAGGAAAAAAAATCATGTAACTTCCCTGCAGCTAAAAACATGACAATGATGTTATTGCTCTTCATATTTATAATATAATTTTTTTCAAACACGAAAGAGAAAAAATATGTTTGCATGCATACAAGCATGCATGCATCTTTTTCGTGGTGATGAATTCAACAGACGGACACACTGATGATGATCACTGATCTCATCATCATCACTTAAAAACATTTTCTACAGAGTCAGTCAGTCAGTCGACATAACGACGACGACGACGATCAAACCAGCAAAAAAATAAGCAGTGGTTTGGATTGAATGGGGAATCCATTGTAAAAGGATACAAATATTATTAATATTACATATTATTATGCAGCAGACTAACGCTAAACCATTAAATGGCACATGTTTGATGATGTGCAAGAAAGAAGGAAAAAAGGGGTGTACTCAAATTCATATTACATTTATAGTTGTTATTATTCTTATCATGCAATATGAATTTATAAAATAATAATAATAATAATAATGTATGCAATCTTTTTTCGCATCATCTAACTCTTTCTCTCTCAGGTGAGGTTCACTATTGATCATCATCATCATCAGCCTGAAGACCGAAGAGAGAGAGAAGAGACCGGAGGAAATTCCCTCCTTTCTTCTGTTGTTTGTTAGTAGTGTTGCTTTGTAAATGGAATGTCAGAATGGGAATAAGATAAGATGAAAAAGTGCTCGTTCATTCACATTATTGTTAGCATGACGACGACGATGATGAGAAGGAGGAGATGATGTAAAAAAAGTTTTTTACCATCTGATCTGTAAAACGTGTTGGTGTGGTGTACCATTCACTCACTTTAACAACAATGCCAGTGAGATGGATGGAGAGAGCAGTGCCCATTTATTCCGTTTAATTCACTTTGCCATTAATACTTTTATTTTTACTTGGAGCAAGAGTTAACATGCTGCTGGTGGTGGTGGTAGTAATAGTAGTACTTGTCTTGCTGCTGGGTCAACACACCCGGTTTCATGAAAATTCAATAAAGAACTTTAGGTCTCCTTTTTGCAGTTGACTGATACTGCTGCTGTTACAATGGTTTGAGTTGACTTGGCAGATTAGATAGAAGAGGAAAGAGGATTTAAATGGGTGATAGAAGAAGAATAAGAGCAACACTGGCAATAATAATGATCGTTTTTTTGGTATGCCCTTTTTTAAGAAACACGTGTGAAAATAATCTTCGCAGTCGAATTGGTTGTTCCACAGTATTGATATCGATGATCCATGATGACGGTAATAATTATAAGAACAAAGGTGTTAAAAGGTACTGCTGTTAAAAGAATAAGTAAGCTGCAAAAAAACACCAATACATTAATTTTCGGGTAATTGTGCTTATTGCATTTAATTATTTATTATTATGCTGGTATTATGTCGTAGTTCGTGTGGCTTGGGGAACTCTGTTGCTGCTTAGTTGATGGATTTCACTCGATAAACGAACGCTAAGATTTTATTTTAGAAAACCGTTGTTGTTTGTTGTTTTTTGTATAAACAGCTTTGTTTGCATCGCGAAAATAGTGATCTTGTCTCTAGTAAACAGTAAACTTGATAAAGATAACTTACACACAACCAATATTTTTATTACTTAACAATTTTCAGCATGGTCGCACACACTCGGCTGAAGCTGACATGGATTTTCAATAGCGAAAAAATATATGATCATTATTGTGATTGTATGTACATGTACATTGTACCAGTACGGGTGTCTTGCGTTTAAACTTTACAGTTAATCCCTGAATGACGATGATGATGATCATCATGTGGATAACTATTGACAGTGAATGAACAGTTTAACTGAGTGAAGCATTAAACCAACTTGTGAAACAACAGCCATGCCAAGAATCCTTCCATATATGTTTTTACAAAACATGTACATATTTCATTGCTATGTATACCAGTAGCCGTGACGATTTTTTTGCATTGTGGTTAGTCAATTGGATCATTTAATAAAAAAACATTGAGCTACATATTAGCTGTATATATTTATTTCGGTGGGAGGGGGATAGTAATGATGCAATAAGGCAGCAATGCCGAGAAGACACAGAGACGGACGTGTTTTTAAAGTGAAAAGGCAGGTCATTGAATTGGCACAGTAAAAATGACGGTTGTAAAAAAAATTTACGCAGCAGCAGCGGTAAAGCGGCAGTGTCGGTGTGTATTTTTAGTAATTTCATTTGACTAACTTTTAACACGGTCAATTAATTGAGTATAAATGAAAAGAGCTTGCGTTGTTGCTAAAAAGAGCTTGCGTTGCTAAAAAGAGCTTGCGTTTGTATATGTCATGTGTCGTTATTGGGTCAAATAAAAAAATTAAAAAAATCAGATTGGTATTATTCATTGTACTTGTAATACTATTTGTGGTTTGAAATTTTGCCAAATATTTAATTTGATTTTTGAGTGATGTTCAAATTCAATGTAGCGAATAAAAATACATGAAATTCAGTTGTGGCTGTCATAAATAATATTTTCAATGGTTGTTTTTTGCTCTACATTTTCAAACAATTTATGACAATGTCAGTTACGAATGAAAGAGATTTAATTACATAAAATCGAAAAGCAAATAAATTAATTTTATTATGATGAGGTAATAATATAATGGAGTGATGATGATTGTGTTTTGATCAAGCTGAAAAAAACAAGCAAGAGCCACACATGCATACATTAATGCTATTAATAAAGTATTAATGTGAATCCTTCAGGAATCAGGGCGAGCTGCAACAAGGTAGATTAAATTCGTGTAAAAGCTAGACTTTCATTATCAAATTAAACTTCCTGCTCTGCTGCTTGAATGTACTGCTCGTAGTAAGATTGTTCGTGTTACATGAGATGCCTACCATCATGAAAAAAATTAATCAGTTTACAAGACAAAAGCAACGGTAGCATGCGTCACCATATCACATCAACACTATTACCTTATTTTACATTCAATTTACCAGTCAACATGCTCGCAAGAACAAAGGAATGGGAAGCTGTAAAAAGTGTCGATATGCAAAGCAAAATTAAGTTTGTGCCATTTTACATTTACATTTATCTAGTTTTTTTCACGTAACAGGATGAACAATAGCTGCTAGTATAACGGAAAAAAGGTTTAGTGCGGTATTAATTTTATTATCTAGCACAAAAATAGCCTATTCAGAAATTATATTATAATTTAAAAAATAACGCATTGCTAAGAACTAAAGCAGCAAGATACAAATGGAATGAGTGTTTAGGCAAAGCAACAAGAAAACATTTGCATATTCGGATTTTCAAAACATTAACTTACTTGAACTTTTATTGCTAAATTCAAAAAGAAAACTCTAAATCATTTTGAATCTTGAAAACGCAAATAGTTTTATTTTCCAGAATTTCTTCTCAATCCTCATGTACATTTGCTGCTCTAATTGGTAGCAACACTTTAACAATAAAAAATATTTTTTCTTGATCATTTTCATTAACAAATCATTCATGTCTTTTTTATACATGTACATGTGTGCCCAAATACACACATGAACCACATGTCATGAAAGGTAAATAAAAATACATACAAAAAATATTTTTGAATGCAAACAAACCAATCAAACGCATACAAAACTTGAATAAAATGAGTAAGAGTGCCCTAACCTAGATTTCAGCTCTGAGTAATTCCTTTTAACAAACAAAATTGATTACTCATATAAAAGGTAAAACTAATGCATATTACCAGTACCAGTACCAGTGAAAGTGGAAGTACAGTAAAAGTTAAGAATAGCCATTTTCCATTTTTTTATCCACTCTTCTTCCCATGTCATTTTCCAATGTCATCATTACTATCGTCGTCAACATGTAAAATTGAATATTAAAGGAGGAATAAGATAGATAGGCAAAGTTAATCAGCTTTTACAGTTTAGGGCTGGCAAATCCATGCGACATGTTTGTAGGTACACTTATTTATTTATAAAGATACCTACCTATTTCTTATTTATTAATCAAACTTGCGATAGATTTGAAAAAGATGTACCTAAGTATAAAGGAAAGAGAAAAAAGAACTGAAATAGGCTAGGAATAGAGACAAGATGGTAGTTCGATTCTCTAGTTATTTTCCAGACGTGAAAGGAAAATAGGTGGAAAGGTAATATCAGTATATTCGCGGAAGTAACAAGAAAATTGTCAATTTTAATTTTATAATATGTTTTGCTAAATATATTGATCCTTTTGTATGTACATTTAGACTTGGTATAGCAACCAAACCTGCTCACTTATTATTACAGACAAACAAAATGAAAGTAATTTGATTTTCAAGTTGGATTGCCAGTGTGAGTGGAAAAGGCTGAAAGAAAATAAATGGAAAATGGAAGAGAAATTAGCTTTTTTTCGGGTTTCCTATAAACATTTATAGGATATCTAATACAGCCTTTTCTTTTCCACTTGAACAGTAATATGCTGCTACTGGATGAAAGCGGAGAGGTCAATCATGTACAAGCATAAAAATGTATAGGTATAGCAAGCTATGTAACATTATATTGGAGATAGCATACTGAATATAAAAGTTTTTCAGCTGCAGACAGTCAGTCTGAGAAAGAAAACGAAAAATCTTAAAGAACTGATATATTTTATTATTGTTTCAATATTGAATTACTTGTGCAAATCCGACAAAAATGGCGCTTCCGCGTTTCTTCCTCATCATCTCGTTTTATTCTCTCTTTCTCCTCTTGGAATAGTATTTTGCGTCACTCTGCTTCTCGTTTTTTTACGTACATTATATTTCTCCATTTTTATGATTCTGCACAGCACACAGATACGAGTTGCGCAAATTGTAGACCAGTATCAAACTGGATATTTATTTTTTGCGAGTAAATCCTACAGATCCTCTTAGCGTTCTATTCTGTTGTAACGCCGGTAGTACAATATGCTGTCAATCATGGAAAGTTCTGGGTAGATCTTTTTACGGATTCATAATATTTTATTTTGGTTCATATGCTAATATTTAGCTTTCTGTGAGCAACTAGACATTAAAGTCATTCAAGTTGTTATGTTTGTGTGTCTGTGTTTGGTGTGATAACAAACAAGAAAGATAAGCAGGGAAAGGGACAAATATTATCTGGATTTAAATATGTGCCTGAAAATAGAGATGTGAATAATGTGCAATGAATATATTCATGTTCTCCTTTTTTCGCCGGCACACTCATACCGAATTCCTCTCCATCACTTCTCCACTTCCTGGAAGAAAACACATTATGTGCTATCACTAAACTAACAAGGAAAGTATCACAACTTTTCATTGCAAACAACAAAATCATTTCAGATGTACGTTTTTGATAATTTTTCATAACGAACATAATGTTGCTTGTTGTTTTTTTCATGTTTGCATTTTACTGTATATTGGCCAAACTGACACTTTTATGGATGAGTGCAGAGGCACATTCAAAAATACTAGCAGTTAAGTTAAATGGTAGTGGTAATGGTGAATACTGAGAGTTGTGTAAATTGACAAGGCCTTGTTTTGCATAAAGCTATGTTTCTCTCGAAAGAGAGTTACAAGACGGTGCTACTAACTTAAATAGTGTAATTATTAAATTACAAAATCATCGATATCTGGCCAGTCTCTCTGGACTCTCTTGCACATCACAGCACAACTCACCTTTTTTGATATATTACTATCTGAACAAGACACGAGAAGTAGATTATCCTCAATGCATTAAAAACTGGACTATTGTATTGTAGAAATGAATTACATCGTCTTTTGCGCACGTGGCACTTTACTACTCAACAACCCCACGTTGCATTATTCATTTTTGTTTTAAGTCTTCGTGCTAAAATTTTCAGAAAAACAATACATTTCGCCTTAAACGTCACGATAATAGGAAACAAGGTAACTTGTTGGTTTCTTTTCAGCGTGAAACTCTTGCACACGTAAACTCAAAATCCATAAAAATTGTTTTCCTGTGTACTGTATGAACCCATATCCGAAACACTCAAATGTTTGTTTCAACTGAAACTAAGCTTTTTCAGTTTATCTAGACACGCAACCTCAGCAAAACCAAGTAGTGGTGTTAATATTTTAAATATCTAGATTAAATTCGGAACAACACAAATGTTTTTTTTCGATGGCGTTATTTATCATCCTATTTCCCGTTCATATCAGCATGTAACACACTGGTTTTTTAGGTTTTAGGCAAATTGATTATTGTTCCTATGTTATAAATACAGATGCGCGTTTATAAAAGGACAAGTATCATTATTATGTTCGTCATGAAAAACAGATAAAGATGGCTTATCCAAAACGTAGTTATCAACTGGACAGTTATGGCGTTCTGCTTGTAAGTATGTTTGTTGTTGTCAAAGGGTATGGAATAAAGAGATTGTGTCTCTTGTCCCCGAAAAAAATGAATGAATAAATAAATTGAAAAAGTCTGCTTTCCTAAACCGAAAAACGATCAACTCATGAGGTGGAGAAATACTTGCACTGACAGGCAACATGTTATGTTTAGTCAGGATTACTGTCCCATCAAAAGGAAATTGGCTATCTATCTGAATTGATCTACTCGTCAACAATGCTTATAAAATTATGTGTAAAACAAACAGAAAAAAACATAAAATAAAATAAAGCCCAGCAATGCGCTGCTGCTGTTGCTCAACTTTCAGTACTTTTAATTCATGAACCAGTCGTATAAGCGACAAAATAACAAAATAGTGTGTAATTCTTATCATCGTCGTCGTCATGCTGTGAGACGACACAAGATAGTGTGTCAGTCGGGTGGAGGTATAATATGCTTTTCCCCCACGTGGTCATCATCAATCGTTAATAGTAATAACGTCGTTAATATTCAATAAGACTTTACCAACATGAATATTTGAACAATTTACTTCATTTTTTCTCTCTCCGTTCTTACCTGTCTTTAAAGTTGGTTTAAGCTTTAGACACCGTATGTATTATCGCCACGCGGTGTCCCTGTTATTATAACTTATAAATTATAAGTTAAAAAATACGAAAATACATATGATTTCATACACCTTATGTTACTACTGACGTGCAAACTAGTAAAAATGGTTCCCGTAAAAGGAAAATCGATAATTGGCTAAAATGCACATTTCATGGTTTTTCAGAGAATCTTCAGACACTTACACCACCATAAAAGTAACTGTATACATTGGTAATTGCAAATAAATGCCGATGATCAAAAGACAAGCGTGCAACTGCACAATATTTTCTATTGAAATTTGTACAGACCCTGTTTACGAACAAAGACGGCTTGGATTTTGAGACAATAAATTTTCCAACGTTTATAGAGAAAATCTTATTTATACCTACATCAAATTTCATATTCACTATCTGCCGTATCATATAGTAATTAATAATTAAATCACGAGGATTTCGTATTGCCTAAAAGGTAAATAAGAAATGAAAAAATGAAAGATTCATAACATCCTAGAGTTCAACAGAGTTCAGGTGTACACCCGAATTGAAAAGCTGGCCGGTTTGTCGTCAGATTAAAAACTAATCTCATGCAAAGACAGTATTTGAAATACTTTATCATCAAAATTTTGCCTGATAAAAATATTCCGTTATTTTTAGCACCGTTTTTTTCAACATACTTCAATCAGCCACCAGTTTTTTCTTGTAAATGTTGTGCCTATTATTATTCAAAAACGGAACAAGTGCTAACGGAAGTTTACTTTTTGCAAGTAGTAGCACAAAATTCTTGTTCAACATCCCTACTACTCAGTTTGAAGAAGAAAAGAAAAAAACTGTAAGCGGATTATGAAAGAGTGTGTTTGGAGGTACGCTACCTTTATTAATGCCATTCTTTTATGACGACTACAAGAGGTAGAGAGATAGCAGTAATCTTTCAAGCTTATGACGGCTGATGGAATGCTCGATGGCAGTATCATAATAATAATAATAAGCACTCATGTAAAAAGTGCGTAACGCACAAAATGCTTTGTATTTGGATCGAGCTTTAAAAACAACCTAATAAGGGGTATGTGCTTATCAAAAATGTGTACTCATTTATTGTAATTTTTATACACTATCAAGTACTATGAACATAGCAGCTGGTATAAAAGTGTAGCTGCTCTGTGCTGCATCTCTACTACATTATTTATATCATATCATCATCATGCTGGCTGTCTGTTTCTTTTCACAATCAGCTCTCCTCTTTTTTGCAAAATTCATGGAATGCAATAAAGTAGGATTTCAGCCTGTTATTAAAAGGCAACCTTTGATATTTTAGAACATTAAATAAAAAAAGAAGGATGAAAAGAGACTTTTTGTCCTCCGCTACCACTACCGCTACTACCACCACCATCATCATCTTGGTATTTAGTCGCTAAAAGTATTAGACACAAAAGTCTCGTCGCATTTTGCACCGTTGTTATAATGAGAAGAAGAAGAAAGCAGAGAAAATTCTTAAGTGGCATCAAAATTGTTTCCATTTCTTTTTTCCCTGTTTCCTTCCATTTTCTCAACTTGACTCTCTCCCTTTCCAGTTCACTTTTCGTTTTCAACCATTTTATCCTGTGCTTAGACATTGTATGTGTGTATATACATATCTATACTGT
This sequence comes from Homidia socia, assembly GCA_036850745.1. Classification (NCBI taxonomy): domain Eukaryota; kingdom Metazoa; phylum Arthropoda; class Collembola; order Entomobryomorpha; family Entomobryidae; genus Homidia; species Homidia socia. The sequence goes on along the minus strand of JAANSP010002040.1, from coordinate 1,932 downwards.
ATACATTTTTATTAGCTTGCCTGCAACTGTGCCATGCTGCTCTCTGCTAAGTACGTATTTATGGGAGAGAGCTGGAGAGTGTGTGAAAGAAAAGAGAAAAGTATCATCATTATTATTAGCATCATCTAAAGTAATTCAATTCACTCCTCTTTTCTCTCTCTCTCCTAACGTTACTTTTCATCATCATCGTCCATAGCACATATACTTATTATGAACCCGTACAAAAATATATTTTTTCCTTGAAATGTACATTCACTTAGTTAAACACATTAACTAACTACATTTGAGAAAATTTCCTCTTGAGACGAGCCCCAAAGATTTCACTTACTCACGTACGTGTCCACATTACAAAATGAAATGAATACATGTACACACACACATCATGGACATAATAAGCAGGGGATATGGCAAGCGAGTAATAAAGCCAGTAGTGGGCATATAGGAAAGTTGCAATGCAATACCCAGACAGTTTGTCTGTGTACGAGTCTTAAAGCGGAGCAACGCAGTAGAAATGAACAATTTTCCTGTTGACTACTTTTTTCTCCTTTTTTGCACGTACTTTCCTCTTCTCCTCTTCCTACTTACTTGTTGGCATTTGACAAGAAAGTAATAATAATAAGCGGTTGAGTGCTTCCAGCCAGCGGCTCTCTGCCGTTCGCAGAAGCAAGTAGATAAACTTTATTCCAACAGCAGGAGCAGAATGAAGCATGGCAGGAAAATAAAACAAGTATAGACGCACATGCCAAATGTCCTTTGTACACATTTTAACCGAAAGGGATGTGGACATAAAAACTGGCAGCGGCAATTGCCATGAAGTGCATTGTTTCTTAATAAGTTCTCAACTGTAAAGTTAGCGGTGGACATAAAAGCTACTCCCACTAATTAACAGCGAGTAAACTGATATCCCTAAAAATTAGCTAGCATTTTGTAATATACCAAAAAGGTAGTTTGTTTGAATATACTTGGTGCACTTTTAAGATGCTAGCATCAACTAGATGAAACATTAAAAGTTTAATAATAAAGTACCAAGAATTACAGAGATAAAAAAGTATTTATGAAAACTCATAAACAAAAAATTGGCTGCATTTCCTAGTACTTGTACTTACTTCAATGATTATAGTCTCTACTGACTGCAGTAACTAATGTGAAAACATGCTAAGTCATATTGAAAAGTACACAATGCAAATTACAACTAGATATTTGCGTCCATGTTACTCAATAAAATGTTGAAGATGAAAAGGGTATTGTTGTATTTGAAAAAACCAGAGCGTAAGAGGCCGCCTCAGGAAAGGAAAAAAAAGTAAGGGGCTGCTAGGACGACAACAAGGAAAAAGGTTGTGGGAACAGGGACCGATGTGAGAAAAGCTGGAAGAAGAGAAAGCATTCTTTTCACCACTGTCGCATAATATAATATGGTATATATGCTTGGCATTTTTTGCTGTATGACTCTTTCCAGCGAAAGAGAGAGATGGTGAGAGTGACTATATCTTGTCAGCTTAAGAAGGCGAAGCAGATAATTCTTTTAAATACGATTAAGTATGTGTTTGAGGCTGGCTGGCTTCCTGTACACTTATGGTTTGGCGTGTGGGAAAAAAATAAAATAAAAAAGCAAGCAGCACACGAGTGTATACGTATAACCAACCATGTCACAATATCTACATCTTTGGATGGATGACTTGGCTTACGTAGTCGCCTTCATTTTCCACGGTGGCGGACAAGTTGATATTATTGCACTTCTTTATCCATTTAATCCACCAGTTAATTAAATTATCCGCCTTACTTTTTTTTCTTCTTCTTCTGCGTGCTACTTTGCTGGTGCAGCTCTTGTGATGTGAGTATATGTCGCGTCAAATTATTTTAACGGAGCCAGTCTCCGAGTAAATTCTATTATCAAGATTATCTTGTTAGCATCATTTTTCAATGAGTTTCCAC
>JAANSP010002039.1:0-13696 GCA_036850745.1 Homidia socia | reverse complement strand
TACCAAAGAAAACTAAGATGAAAACAAATATTTCCCATTTCTTTCTCCCTCTCTGCCTGGAGATTGTTTGGCTGAAAGCATTCATCACTCGTTTTCAGAAATGTTGGGTAGAAAGCCTTTTCATAAAAGAGCTGCACGTAAAGTAAAAGATTCGGGGAAAACATTTTTTTTTCAGATATTAATCTTCTCAACATAATTGTACATTCCCCATAGTGAATATGGGAAACGAATAGGGGCTGCTGTAAAGGGATCGGCATGCTGGGGGCGTCTATAAAAAGATTTTGATTTACTTCTAAATAGAAAAAACTGGAATTGGAAATAATGTTTGTACTGCTGCTGGGGTGAATAGGTATGCAGAATGGTTTCCTTCCGTCATACCGACCGACTGGAGAGTTCTTGGCGTAACAATGCAATGCCGGCGTTATGGCTTATTTATTTTACATCTTCTTGATGCTGATGCTATCAAGTAAGAAAGAATGAGAGGAATATGAATAGATGTTAATGCAGCAAAACAGGCCTTTTCACAAGCATGTAAATATGTATGTTCTTCTGTCAGTTATTATGTAACGTACTCTTAAGTCTGTCAGCAGAGAAGTGGAGAGAGGGGAAGAAGAAGTTGAATGGAATGGAAATTTTCGGGCTGGGAAGAATTAAGAATGGATGATGTGATGTGAAAGCAGTAGGTGAGTTGAGTGACTCTCTTCTGGTGGCTGTGGCTGTTCTATGAGTCAGTCAGTAGTAGCACGCACGGGTAAAGTTTCTCTCAGCGATGGAGCAATGGAAAGTCACATAAGAATGCAATAATAATATTCTATGCATAGCAATGTACAAACATTGCTTACAGACCTTGCTTGCTTTTTACTTTCCTTGTAGCGTGCCAGGGACAAAACTGGGGCTGCTTTACACACATCACATGAGAACAAAGTTCTTGAGCATTGCATCGTTACCACCAGCACCATATAACTATGCCTGCCTATCCCACATTACCATCACCGTTCTCCTAAAAGTGCTCGCCTCGATCACCAAGCACGTCACGTTTATTCTCTTCTGGAGGAAATATCCTTAAGAAAACTCCGAACCGGTGGAAGTCGGGAGGAAGCGCAAGCGTGCGCGTGCATGTGTACGATATACCACTAATAAAGTGCACCTTATAAAAAGCACAAGACATTGGACTAGTTGGACAAGCTATATTATATATCTATTGATCATCCATACATTATATACCTAATATTATACTTTGCCTCGTTTATTCTCTTCTGGAGGAAATATCCTTAAGAAAACTCCGAACCGGTGGAAGTCGGGAGGAAGCGCAAGCGTGCGCGTGCATGTGTACGATATACCACTAATAAAATGCACCTTATAAAAAGCACAAGACATTGGACTAGTTGGACAAGCTATATATCTATTGATCATCCATACATTATATACCTAATATTATACTTTGCCATTTATATTACTTCCCCTCTCCTCATGTATATTTTTATGCTGCCTTTTTTATTTCATCATGGTATTTCTTACATTTGCTGTTTACCGTTTTCCTGGCCCTTTTAAACTCCGATTTTTGAACGGCATGCTACGTTAACGGTAACACGATATGACTGCACACACTGATATTTATGCTGACTGATAGCACCTCCAACAACACTGGTTTCTCTCTACACCACACAAGTAAAGCAGAAGCAGCAGCACCCACACATTTGTTTCGTCTTCCATCAGAACATATTACTTATGTCGTCCAGTTCCAGTTTCTGTGACACGAGTATAATCCGTTTTATCGTAACGGATCGGCTGCGTTGAAAACCCAACTTACACGCTGTGAACATAACCTCACGTCACTTGCAAATCTGTACTGGTAGTAGCTGAACAAATAACAGTATTATAATTCTCTCAGAGAGCTGATATCGCATATGGCAGTCTCATTATTCCGTTATTGTCAACAACAGTAGTACGTTATCTGTGTCTGGACCATTTTCCGTCGTATGTTTTTCTTTTATATAGATATTGTTCAGTAGGCAACGTGTGGTGGTAGTATTAACATATTACTCTCGTTTTCTGCAGTTTTATTATTTATTTTTACAATGTGAAATTACACTGCGGATAAATGCAGTTTTGGACGGTTAAAAAAATTGGTCGATCGGTGGTGGCACTCTCGTGGTGAGTAGTCTTTTGAATGAACCAAAAGTGAGGATGAAAGTATCTTGAGAAAACTTGTGGGATTAGCCCTGGTTTTTGACAGTGGTGGAGAGAATTTAGGATCGAGAGGAAGCACATACAATCTGAGTGGAGGATGCCACGCTGCTTGTTCAAAACTTTAGAGATCACTGATAACCCGGTTTTATACGCAAACAACAACAACAATTTGTAATCGATTTGCTCACACTCTCACACTATTCCAGTTTGAACTTTTTTCCTCCATTTTGTACAAACTCATTTTAACTTATCATTCCGCTATTCCGCATCGTTGTGTCAGACAAAGTTTTTATTCAAAATGGTACTCCAAGTGATTAGAGTAACGGTTATTGACTAGTGAGGAGAAGAGCATTCTGTTATATTTTTAATTTAATAACAACATCAACAATTTAAACAGGAGTGCTTCCACTTTAATAATTACAGCGTTTTCTGCGTGCCGTATGCTAACAAAAAACGCATCACATTTCATTTTAAGTTTAAGTGTTGGGCTTCAGAAAAAATGGCAAACTGGTGTTGTTTGGATTGAAAATTGTGGTTGTTGATTAGATTAACGGTTATTGACTAGTGAGGAGAAGAACATTTTGTTATATTTTTAATTTAATAACAACATCAACAATTTAAACAGGAGTGCTTCCACTTTAATAAATACAGCGTTTTCTACGTGCCGTATGCTAACAAAAAACGCATCGCATTTCATTTTAAGTTTAAGTGTTGGGCTTAAGAAAAGATGGCAAACTGGTGTTGTTTGGATTGAAAATTGTGGTTGTGATATCTAGTTAGCTTTTTACGTTTAAGCTCAGCATTGCTCGCCAGGGAAAGTATAAACTTTGAGGATTCATAATTAAAACAAACTTTTCAAGTCTATTGGATATTATATTTTTGAATATTGTATTTTGGCTAAAATTTGTTTGCTCAGCGTCAGCATTTTTTCTGTAAAGAAGTTTGAGCACCAAAACAGCTTAATCAGCCATTTCACCAACTGAACGCAACTTATCTATATAGCATCCATATCGAAAGTCTTCTTTCACTTACAAAAGTGAAAAAAAAAATTGGTAAGTTTTAAAAATTTCGTACCAACTCTTCTTTAAACATTTAACATTGTGACGTATGTATTTACTTTAAACCAATTTTGCTAATTTAATCATTGAGCCAACTTATTAGGCGTTTTCCGCTTCTGAATGAACATATTTATTAAAGATTAAATGAGAATCAGGTGGCAAAAAGAATAATGCAATGAATTAATCTAAATCATCGGCTCACATTATATTCATGACTTGGAATAAAGGCTTTCATCCCAGAATGCCGACACATGTGTATGCATGTGCGAATGTGTTAAATGGCTAAATGTTTCAGTTTCAGTCCTTGGCACGGTTCACTCATATACTATTCAATTCAAACTGCTATAATAATAAAATACTAGACATGAAGTACAAAAAAAATCTGTACAGCAGTTCCGAGTTGTGAACAAGCCCATGAGATGACGAGTTATGCAAAAGCGACTCCAGCATCCAGCTTGAAATAATAACAATAATCATCATCATAGTTCATAAGTTTTTATTTTATGCTATTAAATGTAATAGCAGTTGGGTTGGGTTAGCAATGAGCTAGCAGAGTCAGCAAGGAGACTAAAAACCTGCCGTGTACTTGTGTATGTACAAATAATGGTCTTCTTGATGCACTTACAGTAATTACCTAGGTATGCAAATTTGTCTCAATAAAAAAACTTTTCTGGCCACATTGCATTGCCATATTTCTCGAAATAAAAATAAATTTTACTTTGAGCAGACAATAAACTCAAACTTTGAACTGCTGCCTATTTACCAAATATATTTTCTACTTGAATATTACATCAGCCAGGTTAAAATACATGAAAAGGTACCAGCAACTTTTCATTTGTTGTCAGCGTTATAATAAATATTGGTTTCAGTAAATCCTTGCAGCACCCTTGCAGTGTGTGTAACTGTCATTTCATTTTGTCACTCTTTTCAATAAATTCGTACCGCATGCGCATTTTACAGCTCTTTTTGCATTAAAGAACTGTGTGAAATGCTTTCAAATATATTATATACCTACCCAGTTTCATGTTTCATCTTTTGCACAACATGAATGAAGAAAAAGAATAACTATAGCCATGTTGAATGATTCAACTTGAATTCATTTATGACGTTGGTATGCTTCTCCTATTTACACCCATTAAAACACGTCATGGCAAGAATTAGAACGGGATTTCTATCGTAGCATTTTTTGCCTCAGAGAATTTGTCAGTTTTTTAATGTTAACTTAAAGTAGTAGCATTAGCTAGCATTTGTCCTTTGTAATTTTTTTAAAAATACTATAACAATGCACATTACTGTATAGTTGAGCAAGGTAAAATATGTTTAGACTTTAGTTTTGAATTAAGCATTTCAACCAACAAATACATATGATGATCATTATTATTACAAAAGTATTTGTCAAACAGTTAGCTGCTCAACCTTACGTGCAAGCCCGGTTAATGGCTGACAGAAAATAGTAATTACTCTTTTATCACGTTGCTTTGATTGCATGTGAATTGATGTGAGTAAGTTCGTATATAGCAAAATAATAATGTATGCACTGCATAGCTTTTATTATTAGTACACGTTTTCTGCATAAAAAGATGGAAAAAATAAACCAGGGATTTCTTATTCCACACTGCACAACACAAAAAAAAACCATTGTCAGTTTTTCTGTGAAATGGACATTTATTTGTTGGAGGTACGTATACGAGTTTTTAGTCGTGGTTGTCGTGAACATGATTATTATCATGTTAATGTATGAATACACATAACATAAATACATACCTTTCTATGCGGTTTACATAACTCATGATGACTCAAATTCATCGTTGTCATCTTTAAAAAATATTTTTTGTCCTCATGGGGCATGGGGTAAACTATCTCACAAACAAATATTTTTGTTGCTCACAGAGGTAACTGTTTCTTCTTTCCTCCTGCCATTCGCTGTACATGCTTTTGGCTTTTGAATTTCTCATAAAAAAGGGGAACAGCAGAGAGTTACCTGAATGTACTAAATTGACGTATACAAGTATTAAAACCTATTATAAAATACCTTACACTGACTATACCTTTTTTCACTGGTGGTTTAAAAGTATCTAATTTGATAATACTATGTAAAAAAATAAGTGTGAAATATTTGATCTGATTTACTTTTTCCCTTATTGTGCTGTCTCATCTTTTTTCGGCTAATATAAATCGTTCAAAGAACACATTATACATAGGCACTATTATAGGAAACCAAAACCGCATGAGGCAGTGCAATAACAACATAAACTATTTCATATCAAGCATTCCCTTTTTATATTCTCGATTGTTACCTCAGTTGCAGTTGTTATGGCATTGGCATTAAAGGTTTTCTTTAACACATAATAATAATAAAAATATCACATCCTATCTCCGTCCTACCTACCTGTCTATACGGGTTTGATGGTGATGATAAACATTTTACGAATTCTACCCCGAGCAACCAAGGTGTGACCACCAACCACCACAAGATGCAGGATGTGTCATATTACATGTCATTAGTTAGTATATGTATGACATGAGGTAAACTCTGTGTAGCTGATTCTTGTGTTAAATTCATTTTATTTAATTTCATGTATGTGGTGGCATTGAACGCTCGAAACTTGAAAAAGTAGATTTGTATTAGTTAGTATATGTATGACATGAGGTAAACTCTGTGTAGCTGATTCTTGTGTTAAATTCATTTTATTTAATTTCATGTATGTGGTGGCATTGAACGCTCGAAACTTAAAAAAGTAGATTTGACTATTGCTAAAGCTCAACAAAAAAGCTTTTTTTACAGGAAACTTTTACCAAGTTTTCTTTCACGTTTCATCTTACTAATAACTGTATAGTGTGTCCTTTGTTAGCTTTTATATAACTAGCAAGCGACGACCAGCCAGCCAGCCAGACATCTTTCCAATTTCCGGTGGTGGTTGTGTTTCAACCAATAAGTCTCTGGCTTCTTTCAACTCTCTAGTGGAATTTGACTTTGACTAGGTACGTAAAAGCTTTTTTACAGGAAACTTCTACCAAGTTTCCTTTCACGTTTCATCTTACTAATAACTGTATAGTGTGTCCTTTGTTAGCTTTTATATAACTAGCAAGCGACTACCAGCCAGCCAGACATCTTTCCAATTTCCGGTGGTGGTTGTGTTTCAACCAATAAGTCTCTGGCTTCTTTCAACTCTCTAGTGGAATTTTGACTTTGACTAGGTACGTAAGTAGGTAAAAGAAAGAGGGTGTGTTGACAGGAACATGGCAAAATGTACGGCTTGAATGAAACTTCAGGAGCAGCTTTTCAAGCTTAGGTAGTAGTGGGATATTAGTATTTTTTGCCTGTTTGTAGTAGTAGTGTCCATTACTCATTCAATTTCCTGGTTTTCACTCACTCATGATCCTATTCCCACGACCTTACACTTCACCTTCCTCTTGATAACTTTTATAATAGATTTTTTATGCTACTTTGCCTAATCACGTCACGACTTGACTTTATTGGAAAACTTTGAATGTTTTTAAAAAATCAATTGTCTTTTGCCATTACCGTATGTTTTTCCCACGACCTTACACTTCACCTTCCTCTTGATAACTTTTTATAATAGATTTTTTATGCTACTTTGCCTCATCACGTCACGACTTGACTTTATTGGAAAACTTTGAATGTTTTTTTAAAATCAATTGTCTTTTGCCATCACCGTATGTTTAGTAGGTTTTAGTAGAAAGTCTCTGCATACCACATACCTACTTATTAAAAGACAATAAAATCAGAAATCCACTCACGGTTGGTTGGAGAGCTATAGGATAAGACTTGTTTCTCTTTCCCTACTGACCATCACAGCAGAAAAAAGTCAGCGTCAGTGCAATGTACCTTAATTGACTCTATTTTTAAAAGATACTGGTATCTTATCATCGCATAATAAAGAATTAGTTTAGTAGATCATTTGCCTGCTTGTCGCACTCACGTTTTGTTTTACTGATTTAATTCATTCAGAACAGCAAAGGAAAACCACACGACTTGTACGGTAACATCACACAGAGTCGTGCTCTTTTTATCATGCATCGTGATACCAACTTTTATTTATGCAGCAAATAAAACATGAAGAATCGGTGGTTGACGGTTATGTGTTGCCGCAAACCGCATGCATTTGCATATATGCTCTTCTCTTCATATTTTATATTACTTACCTACTCTGCTGCTGCTTGCCTTATCTGTCTTATCACTTCACTACTTTCATTACTCTACCTGCATAATAATATGGCATTGTGAGACCGGAAAGGGAGTAAAAGGCTAAATAATGCAGAAAAAATAACGGCAACTGTTGTCTCTTTAGTTATTACTTCTTCATTTGTAGCAACATCCTTGCCTTTTTAATGTTTTAATTAATGTCGTAGTCGATAAGATAATTTTATCAGCAAAACAACCTGTTGTCGTTATAGTCTAATGTTATAAAAAAGATAGTGAATTTCATGGTAGTAAAAAATCTACTGGCAAAAGTATGCATGCAGCATTGAAACGGCGCTTACAAACCGACATGGATTACTGTACTGATATTTAAATTGAGAAATAAAAAATGCATATAATACACGTGGTGATTTCTTATTTTTCATTCATTAGTTTCCGGCTCAGGTATCTTTTAACCAAGTATACATTGTTTATAATTTACCACCACCATTTACATTCTGCACGAGTAATTATTACGAGACGTCTAATTGGTCATTGAAGCAGCAATTTTTTTAAACTGCTTTGTCATTTTATTTTGTATCTTTACATTTTCCACTTGTTATTTACAAGTTGTACATATGTGGGTAAAAAATCTCACTTTCTTCATTTGTATGCTGCCAAACACAAGAGCTTACTAAAGGATTTTTTCCTACCATTGCATTTTGTTTACCACCACCGCAGTTTACTGTCACGCGTTTTATGACTCCATGATGCGTATTTCCTGTGGGAAAGCTTCGAGGTATGTAGCAGCAGAGGCAGCAACAGTAGGTACAAAATCAAATAATCTGCTGATGGACAAAGCGCAAACATTTTCACTCACATATGTATGTCTTTTGAAATTTTCCAATATGTATAGGTAAATTTTCTGTGTTTAACAGACCACACTTGCACTACGCTAATAGAATCATATAAACAACTTGGTTTTAAAAACGGCCAGTTTTGCGGGAAAAAAATCATATTGACAAAGTAATTTGATGGCAATGAAATCTGCGAGTTCTCGAGAAAGATGATATGCAATTTCCTAATTTATGATGCCCATAAAAATGCACATTTTCTCTCATGTTTGCTTACCTAACCTTTTGTTTGTTGTCTAATACTTTATCAATGCAAACTCAAAGACAATGATTTTTCAATCTACCTATACATTCATAATGTCACCTATCTATCAAACAGTTTGAGTGTGCCATCCTTATTACTATTACTTTATTACAAATTTTTACAAACATAATTTCTAATTTGACTGTGTTAGCCTTTGAGGTAATTAATAGATAAACATACTGATTACTAAGAACCACGTAGGAAAAGTCTTTCTGTCATGAATTCATGGCTCATAAAATCTATTTTTGATAGTAAAACAGTGAGGCATTGCATGACGCATCTTCAATCTTTACTTTGTTCGCTCTTTCTATTTCTCTTATCATGGTTTGCTTTTCAAATCACATACACATATTATTATATTATTATGCAGTTACTCTAAAAGACTACAATCTGCCTCCATTGTGTCTCTGTTTACAAGCGTTACGACGACTATGTGAACTGATGATGATAATTACAGGATGACGGCTGGAGACTCAGCCACCTGCATAGACATCCTCTTCTCTACTCCTGTGCGATGATGATGATCATCATGTGATGGTGGTGATTCTTACTTTCTAAAAAAGACCATCATTTTTATGTTCAAAAGTGGAACTCACTAATTTCAACACTCACTACTATATGTCAGTCCATTTCTAACTACCGTGTTGTTCTGTTATTTACTCATCATCGTATTGCTGCAAACACCATCTCGTCTTTTTTATTAATATAAAGTACAGCAGTATCACAATAACTACAATAGGAGCAGTGTCAGTTTTTTCTATGCAATTGTTCCTATATTTTTATGTGTTACTTTAAACACGAAATAGAAAGCCTTGCCATGTTGCGACATCAAAGCACAAGCTGTTGTAAAAGTGATACGTATATTATTGGTAACAATGACTTGGCAAGTTAACTCCAATTTAAATGGTTTCGAACAACAATGATAATAAAACTATCAAAAAGCTCATGTCTAGCCTGATAACTGTCTGGTCTAGTGGTGGTGGAAGCCATTTTATTTATTGTTGTGCACCGCCCATAGTAGTTACGCTGTTATAGTGTCAAACTGTTTGTTCCTCCTGCAGTGCAGTTTCCAAGTCATTAACCAGAAAATACGTAATTGGTATCAGGTTAGGACAGCAGACAACCTATTTCAATCCCAGGCCGCATTATGTTCAAAAATGTAAGATTTTTTTATCATCGTCATATCATTACTTTTTTATATAGTTATTATTTATTTATATAACAGCAATTTTTAGACAAGTGTCAGCAAGAGATACAGTTTGCAAGGAAACAAGTGTATTGTGCAGTAAATTATATTTTTACAGCAAAGGTAATCCAATTTCGGGTAGAAAAAACTAGGTAATAAGGATGCAATGATGATAGCAGTGGAGCGTCAAAAAAGCTTCATCTAATTATGAATCCATATAACAGCAATTTTTAGACAAGTGTCAGCAAGAGATACAGTTTGCAAGGAAACAAGTGTATTGTGCAGTAAATTATATTTTTACAGCAAAGGTAATCCAATTTCGGGTAAAAAAAACTAGGTAATAAGGATGCAATGATGATAGCAGTGGAGCGTCAAAAAATGTTCATCTAATTATGAATCCAGTGCAGTTGTGTAGGTATAGGTAGGTTTTAGGTAACCCGTGCACATATTGTTGTTGCATGCAGCGCTAAAGGTTATTTTTATGTACTCCACATATCACTCACATCTTTTTGTAAAAAATCGTTACATGCGACGGCTATTCTTGAAAGTCTACATGGCGATAAAAAAAATATCCAATTATCTGCAAAAATACGTCAGCATATATCAATATTCAAAAGGTAATAAATTATGCTATCGATAGAAACTTTGTTCCTTGCAAAAATATTGTGCATACTTTTGCCCTGAGAATGAAAGTCAAATATTCGTAGGTACGTTGGCATCGACATAATATTATGTTGATTTATGTTTATTATCTCTGGTACCTTTTGCGTGGAGTAGTTTACTTCATATCTAAAGTAATGACAAAAAGTTTATAAACTGACAAGCATAACGTCAGTAAATATCTATTTCGTCGAGTACATCTGCCTCATCATGGAACTGATTAGTGATTGAGCAACTTTTGTAAAAAAAATATACAGATGCAGAGATGTTTGAAAACAAATACTACAAAACAACTGCAATGAACTGTGTCAAAAGAATACAGATTGACTGATAAAGCAGAGAAAATACAAACAATGAAATAATAAAATGGTATTTATCACTCCTTTAAGCTTATTTGATGAATCCTCAATCCCTACATTTCGTTTATCACCTGCTTTGAATCATGTATCAAATAATCAGCAGCTAAAAACCCAAAATGAAGAATGTACTAATTTTTATAAGTACATAACAACATTGTAGTATAGATAAAAAAATATAGTAGTGCTTATCAAGCCAAAAGATCATTAATATTCAAAGCGATGAGGGAGTTTAAGCACCTATGCTGGCGATGATGATTATTTCGAATAGTAAGTGTAGGTAGAACACTTGCAGTAATCCCAAAAGTAAATTAGTATTGTTTATCATTGTTAATGGATAACCTATTTTCTTTACTTTTTATTCGTGTTCCTCACCATCAGTACTTTAGTTCATCAGTTGTAAATGAAGTAGGAATGGTTGATTATAGTTTAGCCACAGTAGCATAGTAATAATGATAATAATAATATGCAGCATGAATTTCAAATTAGTATGTGTATTTACATTGCTGAAAATGTACTTACTGCTTGCCTGTTTCTCCATTATTATTATTATTAAGTTTTGTGTGTCACTTAAAGAAATCTTGAACATTATGCAGTTTTTCTGTGAAGGCAAAACTCACGCTTCAAATAAACAAAAAAAAAGAGTTTAAATAATCTAAAAAAATAAGTTCTTATTGGGCGCAATTTGTACATTGCATACTGCAGCTTTACCAGACCCGGTTGAAGTAGGGGTCGNAAGCTCTTATTGGGCGCAATTTGTACATTGCATACTGCAGCTTTACCAGACCCGGTTGAAGTAGGGGTCGTCGTAATTGGTAATCAACACGATATGCATAATCTATATTGTAAATACTGATTGCTACTACCGTGCTCACTTTACTTACTGAATTGCATTGCTATCATTTACTAACTCTGTAACTACCTTCCTTCACCTTCATTTCATGGCACGAAAATTGTTTTTTTTTTTCAGACAAAACTCGGCTGCTGTGGTCGATAGTTAAACGTTGTGTTATTTTGAGTGGTTTCGGTACACATGTATGTGCGGTGGTGGTGGAGTTTGAGCAGATGATAAGAATAAATGAGAGTAAATTTTATTGCCACTGCTGAACGGAAAATATAGTTTCAGTAAATTTTTACGGTTGTTTCAATTTCCATCGTTGAAATTCACATCAATCACTAGAAGCTCTGGCTGTCTCTAATGGCATGCATTATTGTATTTTTTTTTGCTTTTGAAAGGGAAAGATGAAAGATGTAGAAACTTTGCTATTTACAAGCAATCTGCTACCGAGATAAACTGTTCCATTTGTTTTTGCCTAATTGTGAAATGTATTGAGATGCATAAAATGTATGAAAAAACCTGATGTATTCTGCCAAGTTGCGGAATACAACATGCGTAATATGTATTTTGATGATCATAATTTAGGATCATCTGATTAGTTAGCATGCTCATCGTCATCGTTCATTTTAAAAACGATTTATCCGCATAAATCACATTTCATTTTTCTATACGTTTATCTTTCAAGGAAAAAATATTTATCTTTCTTACTCTCGGTGGTGGGGAATTGTTGTAATGATTTGCCATAAATATTACACAGACTGCTGCATGCAGAAAATTTTGGTGGTGGAGTAGAGGGCACAGCAGCCGGCACCTATGCGCCGTGCCGTACTTGCGGTAAGAAAATGTAAATGCAAGCAATAAACCGAAATATGATCTTGAAGTTGAAAGACGAACATAAAATCTTTTTTTGTTTGAAAGACGAAAAAACTGGTGAATGTGCTAAAGTGAGATTTTATCGATAAACATTATGAAGATGATGGGTGTTCTATATTTATATGGGTAAATACGTCATGTATAAGTATAACATATATTATGAAAATGCATCCATGCATGCATGCACTGCCAAAAGTATATGGATATAGTACTGTCTTGAAGGTTGTTTATTGTACCTATTAGAAAATAAAATTAAATATATGCTCAACTGAATCCACTGCAACAGTTGAGCATCCTAATAATTAATGATCCATCATCATTACCGTGCATCTTTCGGAATGATGATGATGACGGTGTGATAAAGGGGAAAAATAATAATCAGGTTTGTTCGTCAAAACTCTTTAAAAATCATCATGAAATACATGTAAATTGAAATGGAACTTTTTACAAAAAAATATGCGCGTTTATCCTTCTCTTGATTACATTTTTTTGCACTTACAAAAGTAGGGGAAAATAAAAAACTTTTATTATTATTCTATTAATAAACACGCTGTAGTATCATCATTATATTGAACAAAAATGTTGGGACTTGAGACGTGATGGATATCTATTGATCATATGCTGTTCTTCAGCTAATTTTAACGCAACGACACTATATTTTGACGCTGGTTTTTTTCTCGTTCCACTTCTCTAAAGATTGGATAATTGGATCGGGGGGACAGACAGACAAATTTGACAAAATCAACATTGACTGACTCATCGTCTATCGTCGAGAAAAAAAACTTTACAAAAGAGTGTAAAGAAGGAAAAGCGTGTAAAATCAAAACACGATGACTTGACTCCTACCGAGAATTTTTGGCTGTAGAATATTTTCTTTCTCTAGAAACTCTAATGCCTCTTACAAACTCTTCCGAATTGTGGTATTGAACATGGTACAACGTGTAACTAACTACTGCTACTTACATTGCGTATTGTTACGATAAAATAGCATATTAACATGATTTGTTGATGTTTTGTTGTTGCCGAAGAAGAGAAATGATGATGATGCTGCTGCTGTTGATGTTACATGCATCGTGCACTAAGAAAACGTGCCGACTGACGACTCTTGTAATCGTGGCAATTTTTGTGTGTTCGGCACAAATTACATGTGTGTATTCAAGTCAAAGCTGTAAAAAGATGCAAGACGCCGAGGAAGTAGAGAGACAAGTAATAGGGATGTATGCAAAAAAGAAT
>JAANSP010002038.1:0-13696 GCA_036850745.1 Homidia socia | reverse complement strand
CGGATACCGCATTTTCGTATTTTTTAATTGAATAAAGATGAAACACAGAAGAATATTGTTTCTCTAGATTTAAGTTGAATTGAACTCAACGGGATCCTTCCAGATTTTTTACTTAATGCCTTGATTTTTTGAAGAGATTATTTTTTAGAGAAAAGATACTTTCATTACAGCAGAAACTTATTATTACCAGTCCGTCATTTGATAACAAAATGTAGTATCCAAAAATTAAATTGATTCAATAAAAATATGGTCAAATTCATTTTCGGAAAGCTGGAATACTTATTTTAATCCGACCTGACTTTCTACGACTTGTTACTACATGTTCACAGGAAAAGTGGAAATGGGATTTTCCCACAACTTTGCTAAATTTATTACAAGATTGTAAATGCATAAATGTAAAATTTATGCTTTACGCTACTTAAAACATATCATATTGTTTGATGATTACATAAGTGTATCTGTCTTTGATCAAGACCACAAGTCTTTGTTTATGTGAACCTGTTGTATACTCTTTTTATTTTCTACAAGGTTAAAACATACTCCGTAGCATCGTGTTCTGAAGTGTCCATGTCTTTTTTACAAATTAACCAGCCTACATTACATTATAAATTATGCTTCTTATTAAATCCATCCGTTCTTAAAATAATGCTGCTGTTGGCTGTTACAACAAGTACACTGTATGCTCTGTTTTCAGGATGATGATGATGTTTTTTATGAAATTAAGCATGCAATAATGACGACTGTGTACGTTATAATATGTAAGCTACTCTTCTAGAGCAGAGTTGAAGGAAATACTACGGGAAACTAGAAATAATGACTGGTGAGAGGTTCAAGAAAGTGATGCTGTTGTTGTTTTGTTTGTTGGTCTGTTAGCCGTGTTGCTGGTGTGATGAATTACGCTTTATATAAATCATGAAAAACATAATGTGAAACGCTTCTGTCCACATTTCTCATGCAACTTGCTTCTTCGTGCATGTTGCTGCAGTCGGTTCTCAGGAAAGTGTGTACCTCCATGAAGAAGCAAAATAAAAACGGAGAGCTAGGGAAAAAATGATAATAAAAAATAAAAGTTATCATCCTTACTCTTCAACAACTTCACAAACATTTTTGCCCTTTCCATTATTTCTTTGTATCCATTTTGTGTGTTTTTATACTTGTTGATTATTAACAAAGGGATTGCAGTAGCAGAGTAGTAGCAATGTTGAGAACCAGAAAAGAAATTAAAAATACTAATACTCGCTTTTCTTTTGAAAGCAAGTTTCCAAGATTTCATTTGAGATTATATGATTTTACTAGGTTTCCTTTAATGTCAGATAAAATTCACAAATGTGCAATTTCCAATGATAACTTAAAAAATAATAAGGTTAAATCTAATTGTATACCAATATGTTTTTTTATTTTAAATGAAACGGTGCACTTTTTTACATGGCCACTACATACATGCATGTTGCGCTTGCAGCACCTGTGTGTTAGTTACTTGTACAGTACGTTAGCGCAACAAGTACCTGACATCTGCTATGCCTAATCATGTTGCTGGTTGTTTTTGTAGCCAGAACGTGTCTCTGTCAAAATGGCGATAAATATGATCATGTTAGATTATTATGGGAGCCACAATTATCTGTTACGAAGCAGCGTCCGCGCTGACGGAGACGTTGCACTTCTTTTCAAAATGTTGTTTTTTATTTTTAAAAAAAAGTTCATCTCAATAAGGAACGTTATAGTAAATGCCAAAGAGCTCTTTGGTAAATACCTATGTTTAAAAAAGATTGTATCTATTAAGTACATATGTATGCATAGCGTCCAAGATGTGGTGTTTTTGAGTTTTTCGGTGATTTGGGTTGTTTTCAAGTGATGATATTCTTATTCGATAGATAGATTCTTTTTTATTCTTTTTTTTACTCCTTACCCTCGAATCTTTATTTTTTAGATTAATTCATACTTGATTTGTCGGAAGACTTTTGTCTCTCTTCACATTTTCTTCATCCTAGCAAGGAGCCTTTTTTCTTGAATCGAGATTGTGTATCACAAGGATAATTGGACAGGTTAAAACCTAAGTTTCTTGGCGTTTTTGTAAGAATAAGAATGAAAAAAAGAGGCAAAGTTTATTTATTTTGTTCATATCATATGTGGTGCGTGTTTCAGAACATGTACTTGTTGCAATATAATAAGTATGTATGTAAGTTATTCGAACGGACAGGTTGGTTAGTTGTCATTCTCGGTAGTGAAGTGGCATGATATTTTTGGGCTGACA
Source organism: Homidia socia (assembly GCA_036850745.1). NCBI lineage: Eukaryota > Metazoa > Arthropoda > Collembola > Entomobryomorpha > Entomobryidae > Homidia > Homidia socia. The sequence goes on along the minus strand of JAANSP010002038.1, from coordinate 11,445 downwards.
ACGATATTATTATTACAAAGAAGAAGCAAAAAACCAAAAAAGTCAACATGTTCTTTTTCGCTGTAAAAAATAGGAATAAATAGTGTATTCAAACATTCATGCAAACTTTATAATATATGCGGTCACATTAATACATTTGTAACTTTGCATGGTCAATTTTATACTTGTCCTGCACTTGCAACCTGTGATAAATATTACATATACTACTTGATACTACTACTAGTAGTAAAGCATATAATCTTTACATTATGAATATGCATGTTATTTTTTCTTTTATCGAGTCATGGTGTGAACGAGTTAAGAAAGACGTGCAAAGGCTCAATCCAATCGCACTCACCAGAAATCATCTTCATCTGTTTGCAACTAGTAACCAGTTAGTAGAAAGGGTTATGTTATTAGTATGAGAGAGGAATATATAAAAAGGGGTTGAATCAGAGTCTGTCGATTAGAAACCAAGGAACGACCACAACACAAAACTCACAAAATATACGTTGAACTCTTTACTACTTACTACTACTACTACTACAACTCCGCTATCATCAACTATGTGCCCATTTCTCCGCGTAGTGTGCTTTTGCAGCAGTGCACAAAAGTATTATATGATAATATATGTTTATATATGTGAGTTTTGCTATTTACCATCCTTATTTTCTTCTGTCAGTTTTACTATTATAACACATGTAAAATACAAAATGTGTGGCGTACATATACTTGTTGAAGAAGGAAAATCAAGTTAGTGACGGAGAATGAGTGGTCATATAATTCTTGGCTACAAGAAAGGGCAGAGAACAAGTAAAAAGGTGACTTAGGAAGATACACACTCGGTGATGTTGAAAATGATGATGCGATGCAGGCCAGCCGTGTAGGCTGGGTAGGCCACCCACTGGGCCTTGTTAATGAGCAGTGTATCAAAGGTAGAGGCAACTACGACAGGTAGGGAAGGGAAAGACACGGAGAGTGAGAGGAAAAAAGTGAAGTTAGAGGGTAAAAGGGTAAAGTTGCTGATATAGTGGTTTATAATATTGTTTTAGGGAAATCATGGTACTAGTAGGCAAGTCTTATATTCAAAGGCAAAGTACACCCAAAGAGTCATTTTAAGTAAGTTTTAGAAGCTGTATTCTTGAATACATTGTGAAATTATACAGGTAAGAAAGAAGGACAATTGAACATTTTTTTGTCATGAGATGGGGAAATCATGTAGGTAGGGAGAACAATATACTGGATGGATATAGTATTGGTAAAAAAAAGAAAAAGAGAAGAATAAAAGCAAAGCAGCAAGAGTAAAGAGAAACACAAGTTGTTGTTTGGTTGAAGCTGAGAAATTTTATTTTCAACTTGGGTATATTAGTACATTTATTTGTTCGAGGTATAGAGCTTGGGAACCATTCTCCATTACAGAGTCTTTTAGCACTGAATGTGTTGTTTATCGTTAGAAAAGTCACCTGCTCTGAAGCGACCTGAATCTCAGACCTCAGTGCAGTGTGTAAAATCTAGTTACGGGGTGGTTGCTGGAGCTGGACATGAGAAAATAAAAAAGATAGAGGTGTNTTGTTTATCGTTAGAAAAGTCACCTGCTCTGAAGCGACCTGAATCTCAGACCTCAGTGCAGTGTGTAAAATCTAGTTACGGGGTGGTTGCTGGAGCTGGACATGAGAAAATAAAAAAGATAGAGGTGTAATAAGAAAAAAAAAGATGATTGAAAAAGGTGTCGGGTCTTTTTATACCAGCCTTTATATCCATGTGAAAATGCAAGTACTTGAGTGTATGCATCATTTTCCAATTTTATATTTCGTTTCATATCATTGTTGTTTATTGCAAAGTGAGCATGAGGAACCATGATAAGCTGATATATATTATAATAAGTAGGTAGATATTTTATAGCTAACTTGTACAAGAAATCCAAGACAGTGACAAATAAAATTTGTACAGTCAGTTTTCCTTCTAGGAAACAACAAGGTTACTCAACGGCCGATGATGCATGGTGAGTCTTCCTTCGTTTGGTGGGTAATAATAATAACAATGTTTAATCGTACAAAAGCACTTTCGTAGCCCAATAAACAGCAACAGGCTATTCGTTTTGCTATTTAGTGTAGTTTTGTTTTTTCTTGTGTGTGATTTGGTTTTAGCTAAGGGCATTTTTATTCATGCAGTGTGGTTGCTTCGTCTAAGGAGTAGTGGTAGTAGTGGTGAGTCCCTTGATATTTTACCTTCTCATCTGCAACTCTGGTAAACTTTGAAGATTCATTTCGTGGTCACATACGATGCTTAAAGTCGGCTGCTATTGTTGATTTGAATTCAATGTTACTCTCTGATCCATCCCACACGGCATATAATATTACATGCTGAGTAGATTTTAAGCTATTATTAAAAAAGCAGTATAACAACAACAATGCTACGAAAAGTTTTGTTGTTGTAGAGTGCATGTAATCCAACTGGAATGACTTGGTTTGAATTCATGGCGATGTAAAATGTTGTTGCTGCACTGATGTTGTTTCGGCGTTTTCTTGTTCCCATCCATCTCATCCCAACAACTCATGCAACCAGGATAAAAACAACAGCAGCAACAGGTCTTTGTGAACGTACCTATCTATTCGCTATCCACACTCATAGGTATCAACATAAACTGTGACTATAATAAGTATATACTTGCAGTTGTGATTATTTACTGATTATTACACAGGTATAATAATATATATATTCAAAAACCGTGTACACGTATGCATGTTCCTTTATAAATGTTTACCTGCTGTAAATACGTCAACAATAAAGGTAGTAGTTTGCAGCACACAGTACAGGTGAGGTATAAAAGGGGGATCGTATAGGCACCTATAATATTATATGCATGCAGGCAAGTGATTCCTATAGGCACAGGTAAAAAAATAATATTCGATATCTGTATTGCAAACGTGTCCGTGCATTGCATCTTGATTCTTCATCACGATATTCATTACATGAGTTGCATGATGAACGCTACATCACAACAATATATGTACCTTCCTACTTAAGTACAATGAACACATAATAATAATAATAATGTAAAGGTATGTACTATGCTATGTTGTAATAGACAATTGTTGTGCTCTAAAGATGAGGTTTTACTGACTGAGCTAGTTTGTCGTTGTTGGATCTGACTTTTTGTGTTGCATCTTGAGCAGATGCGGTATGAAGAAGAATCAGAAAGGAGTGACTAGGTACATTCCTTCATCTCAACAGAGAAAAACCCTGCAGGGCTTTTCAGGCTCATTTGGAAAATAGGATAAAAGTAAAGTGGATATATGAGTTTTTCAAGAGAGTATAGGAGAGGGAGATGATGATGAGTCCACTTTTTCATCATCATGTTCCCTACTACTACTACTACTATAAATTCTTTGCTACTAAACTGTTTTTTCTTCTCTCAGAGTCGCTACCTTTGTCTTCTTTTCATTATCGCCAGGTTTGATCTTTTCCTTGCTTCTTCTTATCAAACCTCGAATTTCCAGGTTGAGTCTGAGCAACTACCACTTCCTACCTATCTATAAACGTACCAGCATTATTGTCCGCCACCACGATATAGAATAATGATATTTTTCTAGTGGTAGCAACGGTTTTCCCTTCCTCTTGTTCTTTTGGTTAAAGAGAGATACAGACTCTAAGATTATGAAAGATGAAGAAAAAAGCCTGGCCAAGGTAAAGTATAAATTGCTTGGGGCTGCCAATGAAGGATAAATAATAGATGGGATGGGGTCCAGTAAACCGTAAAGAAGAGAAAAGAAGAAAGAAATGGAGAGAGTTTTATAATAAAAATGAAGGTTTTAATACAGGTAGGCGCTTCACAAAAAGACTTTTTTTCTTCAAACTCTCCATGATGTACATGGACAAATCCCAAAAACTAGTCGTATTTCTGACATTTTCTTGTTTTCATTTTCGTGGACAACATCAGAGTTGTTTTCCTCAAAATTATATATGTGATCTCTTCCTTCCAACTTATCACCTTGTCCTGCTTCTTTTTTCAAACTGAAAAAGTGAGAAAAGAAGTGCCAATAATGCAAACCCAATAGCGACGACGACAACAGACGGTCAGTCATCAGAATCACCATCATCTTGTCTATAGAGAGCATTTCATTTGATTTATTCTACTTGTTTGACAGGGTGGCATTATAATAATAATAATAACAACAATAAAGGTATGGGCAAAGAAGGATGGTCCTTGATCTCTCTGTTGGGAATCCTCTACTAACCATTGTTGTTGTTCTCTGCTCCGTTTTATGTAAAAGGTGGCTAATCCTCTCTCCACAACGAGGTTATGCTTGCTTGGAGGTGAGATGTTTTGGATATATGCAACATATTTTTGGATACTTCTTTGTTTTTGTCTTGATCATTGCCATTGATGTCTTGGGAGGGTAGTACATGCGTGATTTTTTTCAGGTAGCTATCCTTAATCCGTCCCCTACAGCAAACATTTTCTTGAATTTTATTTTAGCGTCTCTTGGGTTTATTGCATGGTTTAGGTCGTCACCAGAAGAAACTGTAACGCTGTTATGGGTGAGAGGGTTTGTAATTAACTCTTAAATGCTTAAAAGTACTCAAGAAAGGTAAATTTCTGCAGTCCCGTTTAGCACTTTTCTCCTTTATCCCAATCTCATATTATATTGGGAACATTATTTTGTTGGTCCTCCTTAGAGAGGAGGCCGATGATAACAAACACAAGCAATCTTAAGCCTGCTTTAAAACTGTAATAATTTCTCAAGAAAAATCACTCGTGTCTGATAAATGTCCAAGCAATGGAGACAAATGCTTTTAGTAACAATATAATACAAAGGGGGAAAGGATGCAATTGCTATTGATTATCTCTATAAGTATTAGGGACAGTATATTCTGCAGTCTTATTACCTCCTAATTTGATAACCTGTATTACCTGCTCAAATGTGTGAAGTAGAAGGTAAACCTGTTAAGTTAAATAGACACACATGAACACATAAACTACATATTATATTCTATGTATATTTCGATTCTAAATCTACAATTAACCAAAATTAATTTCTGGGAATCTATAAACTTTAGAAAATCATTTGGGTGATCATATCAGACAGACTGGCATAAATTACACTATTATGATGACAATGGTCTGAAAGTTTGATTTATTCAATTTAAAGTTATTATAACGCAGGAAGTTCAAAAAGATCAAAGATCAAAAGGGAGGTAATTGAAAAGAAGGGTATAGAAATTTTTCTACAATGCACCATCTCTGTTGACGAAATAAATTGTCTATATTGGGAAGAAAACCACGTTATGAATGTTTATGATTTTATAGCATAAATTGTCATTTTTTGTGTTGCATGTATGTGACGTATGTCTACATATTTAATTTGCCAATAGTTAATATACACAGGAAACGTTACCATCAAAATTAAATATCTCCAATAGAATTGAGCCAATTACGGAAACTATTATTTCATTGTAGTTTAAGTGTCAACACTTTCATTTAAAACAAAGGAATAATGTTTAATATTTTGCTTTTATTTTGTTTTTCAGGTCTACATTAGGATGGGACGTCTTCTCTTCAGGGAAAGTTATTTTCTTCACCATCATTAAAATTGCTAGACAAGTATACTTTATCTACTGTTATTAATACAAAGTTCTGTTTTAAGAGCATATTGGGTAGTATAAAACCAAATATGGAAGTTAAGTGACAATTTTAACAACTTATCAGTTTCACCAGAGTGTCCTTAATATTAAATAAATTGTTTGGTGAGATTGGAAAAGAGGGAAAATTTAAATAATTCATCCCTGGAAGAAAGTGTGCAGAGTTGCTTTTCATAAAGGACCTATTACACAGTTTTTTTTTCGAAAATGGCAACAAGTGGTAACAGTGGCCCAGGAGGGGCAGGTGGTGGGCTTCCACATAAAGGAAACCAAGTAATTCACATTCGTGGAGATTCAGATTCCGAGCTGCAGGCTTTATTTGATTCTGTGCTTCAGCCAAACTCAGCACGAAGGCAGAAAGGAGTTCCGCTCAGATTACGAAAACTTCCAGATTCATTTTTCAATCCACCATCAACAGGATCAAAATCTCCATCAGTATCTGTCAGTCATTCGAGGGAAAACTCCGTGGACTCTACGCTTAATGCTATGAGGTAAGCTGCAAAAATTACATTAGTAACAATAATTTTCAAAATGCATATGCACACATTTTTATGATTTTCAATAACACATTATCGTATCCTAAATTACACTTTCTTTATTAGAAAATATTAAAATTGATCCTTTGTTCAGAAAAATAACGAAATTGTTAGATTTCCATAAAGGAAACTCTTATCTTTTTTTCAAATTTACTCTATGCCTACATACTTCCGCATGCTGTGGTATAGCAGTCATTAAAAAGAACTCTGGTTTTTATTTTCTTTAAAGTCAGCACATAATAACAGACAGAGACCAGAGACAACCTTGAGACTTCATTTCTACATGTACATACAATGCATGTTCAATATCCAAACCGGATTTTTACATCAAAATCATTTTTTTTTGGTATCCAGCATAGACTGTATAGACAATGCATGCACTTTCCCAAAACTCTTATCATCGTTTCCTATTTTTACATCAAAATCATTTTTTTTGGTATCCAGCATAGACTGTATAGACAATGCATGCACTTTCCCAAAACTCTTATCATCGTTTCCCGTACCTTTGAACGTTATATATTTATCCTTTCATCATAAGGAACTCCACAAGACGAGAAACCGTGTACAAGAGAAAGAATTATTTATCTATATAAGATTAAGGCTACTATCTTATCTAATTGTTTCCATTTCCGGTCATTCGATAAAGTACATAGGATTATAGTATAAATTATTGATAAAACTTATAAACCGCAAGCAAAACAAAAATTTTCATTATACTCGTTTCATTGGTTATATTTTAGAAAACTAAAAATGAGTATGCTCAAAGAGGGTTATGCTTGAAACCAAACTAAAAGTCGTTCATAGACTAAATTCTCTTTGAGCATACTCATTTTTAGTTTTCTAAAAGTATACTAACTAGGTAGATAAAGTGGGTAAGATGAAAGGTTTTACATTAGCACAGGGGCTTAATAATATTGAATTAGAAACACTCTAAATACTCTAATACTGATACTGGTACTCAATACAGATTTTTATTTTGTTTTGTCAGTCGGCAGAGGTAATCAACTATCGACAGCAATGTCCATTTGACAATTGCACACAATAGCCACAAACTACTGCGAAAGTGGTACCTTTTTGACCTCTGTCCCTTTTTGTACGAGTGAGTCGTGCGCAATAACCGACCGACCGACTGAACTGAGCATTTTTTGATAATAGATTATAAAGCTGATTTTTTACTTGCTTTGGTTGTACAAAATGCATACGTATAGGTAGACACGTGGTAAACAGCTCTGTGTTTATTTTTATAGGCAGAAAAAAATAAACATTTTGGATACAACAAATTTTGCCTGCATAGTAGTTGCTTTTAAAGTACATTGCTCAACATATCCCCTGTGCAGAAATGTCCATTCTCTTTCGTTTGCAATATTTTAACAAAATGATTAAAAGCAATAAATCTCTGCTTGTGATTGTCTGCTTCTGCACTGTAATAAATAAATATGATACATAGTATTTACGCAGCATATTATTTTGCTTTACAAATCATCAAGACATGCAGGCAAATGCCTATCAAAGAAAAGTTTCAATAAAGTTCTTTATAAAATATTATGTATGTATGCAACTGCTTAAGATTTAATAAAAAAAAGTCATCTACTGAAGGGACCTTAAAATAAACATGATTGTCTCAGGAAAGAAATGCCGACAGCATAAAGTAAAAAAGTGAAAAAATATAATATGTTTATACATAGTACAAACAAAAGCAAACTCGTCATAAGTATGAAAATAATTATACGCAATAGATGCACAACATCTTAAACTGAACAACGACTCGTAATATATAGTATAGTACTTTTTGTTGCGTCTACCTACTTGCTACTTATTACAACTTAAATTCAACTCAACGTTAGCCCAGACGTTATATATGTAACTGCACGTTTACGTTTCATCGCGTAAAGCATAGCCATAAGAAACTCAACTTCCTAGCCACACCCTTACACAATTTTTATGAATGGGTCTTTGGGGTCTTTACTTCTCTGAAATGCGCAAACAACCAGTATTTACTAATGCAATGGTAATTTCGCCATGAAAATCATGATGACATTACATGCTGTATGCATTCATATATGTATAAAATCATACAGAGTATTTTATGACAAATTTAATAGCGAATGGGCTACATTTGCGTTTGTTTTGCACAAATAATTTTGAATATTTGAGCATTATTTGAAAATGGTGACAATATTTACACGTTCTGAGGTAAATAACTTCATTTATATACGAAGAGTGCTAAATATTGAAACAAAAATTGAAAAAAAGATTTTATTTACACTGACTTTATTTATTTGAATAGGCTGCTGCTGTCAAGTCCAGTCACACTAGCATAACATAAAGAAAAATAGGTGTGTACGCAGAAACAGGGCCATAACAATGACGTTATACCCTTTAATGATGGATTAGGTACATGTACAATAGCACTATATACATACTACAGATAAAAGGAAATTATTTTTATGCGTTATTACCTATGCACACTTAGAACATCAAATAATTTTCACATCTTACATTTGTTATAGTCTGTATAAAAGCTGTGTGGGCTTGTCTACTGTGAGTATCCCAAAGCCAGGGATTTAATTTATCTTCATGTTGTGAATGTCCATTGGAAATTGGAAGCGCTGAAAAGTTCACTGTTACTTTCCGCTTTATCAATATTGTAATATGTATGTTACATTATCATACAAACAGTGTCAGCCAGTATGTAGTAGTAGTCAGTTCAGGAGTAAATACATGTGCTGACCATGAGCTAAAAAATAACATATTGCAGACCTTTACCTCTGAAATAGTGCCAAATTCTAAAGACATTCAAAACACCATAAACTAAAATGCTGCCAAATCCGATTTCCCCGTTTATTATTATTTTTATCTGCTGTGTGAGAACACAGTTTTTATCGTAGCGCCTGCGCCTGTATCATGTGCAATGAAAATATCCTTGTTGCGAGCGTCACCATTTACAGCAACAGTGGATTATGAGTAGTTGTGCATTTTGTTTGAAGAAATAAAAATAATTGTCAGTAAAAAAGATGCTTTTATGCAGAAATTTTACTAGTTATTATATTATAAAAAATGGTACGTACATTTACATCTCTGCCAGCACGTAGAGTCATTGAGAAGGAGATAACGTTGTGAAGAGAGTTGAGTAAGTTAGAGATGTAATGGATATTTGTATAATGTATGTAGGCAACTAAAATCTTACATGCAGTAATCCATTCTATCATATTCATATTCTATCATATCATATCCATTTGCTGTTCGCATTCATGCTCACACCACGAGATAGTAATAATGTTTGGATGATCATTTTGTAAGTTGTGACAAACCAAGAAACTTGTATTTAGGAATAAAGGAAGAAACAAAATGTTATATTATTATGATGGCAAGCTTGCATTGACATCATGATCGTTAAAAATTTATTTATAACATTAAATGCACGAAAACTTATCGTATGATGAATAAAATTTGATTGTTTTATGAGATTTTCATGGCTTTTTGTATACTACAATATAATGCATGTATGTATGTTGCACTCATATATTGTTGCACAACAAACTGCTGTGCCTAACTACTAATTGCAAAAAAGCAACAATATGGAATGTCAAAGTCTAAATCAACGAGCCCTTTCGAAGGCACTTGGCCGTCTTGTCAAAATGCTTTTTGATGAACTGTAAATAGCATTTTTTGAATCCACATTTAACCGTAGAAAGTTGCGAGAAAATCAGTTTCAAACTGCTTTCATGCCCCGCATGCAGTAATGTAGTCATCCCCTAATAATGCAGCAGTTGCAAAAAACAAATGATGACATCAATGAAATGTCCAAAACGTATTAATTTACAAATGAATACATCATTCGTAAATGATAACAATAGTCATCATATCAATGATATCATAACTGTCAACCGTTTTGGTGATCGGTTTTATAGTTTTGACAAGATTCAGTCACATTTTATTTGTTATTGTATAAAAAAGAAAAGATATGCATGAAACGATAAGTATACCTACTTGTTGATGATGAGTAAGCATTATAACACACGCATCATTTTTTAATTTCATGTTACTTCGATCACGCTAGCTAGCCCTATCAAAAATAGTTCAGCATAGATCGTTGAGATTGACGTATAAACACAAGACAGTATCAAGTATCTCAGTAAATTCATCTCTTGTGCCAAGCGCATTACGTCATACAAATCATCAATAATTAGTCATAAGTGATGCGGAGTAAACTCGTAATGACCATGCAGACAGCTAGAGAAAATTAAAAAAGTATTTTTTAAAGTATCAAAACCACATAGCTTAATTTTATGCAAAATGTCACATGGAATTGCAGAAAAATCAAGCTGCTGTAAACTTTCCACCTTTCCAAAACAATCGGAAAGTTTGTACAGGGCAGATGGAAATCTTGCTACTAGTTAAAAAAAACTCGCATACATGCATCATCATCATTCGTCGTCATCAAAAGTCTTACTAATCAGTTTTGTATTAATGCTTGTTTTACTCATTGTTGTTTTTCTCAGAAAAAGTCCAATGACAAACAATGGAGGAATGGGTTCGCATCACCGTGCACACAGCTCACCCGCAACTCTCGAACAAACATATTCGGTAGCAGCTGCGCAATCGCCCCTCGTTAACCATGGATCAGCAGCCTCCCTTCAGTCTGGAAGCTCAGGCAACTTATCGGAAGATCCCTTGCCACCAGGATGGGAACAGGCGTGCACTGCGGAGGGACAAGTATATTATATCAAGTAAGAAACTTGTTTTATTAATTCTTCTGAATTTATTAGTTTTGTGTAGGTAAAAGCAAACGTGTTCGAAACTGCTTGCGTCTCTATTCATTCAGCGGATCCCTTCCATCCACATCCGTAATAAACTGGTAATATGAATAGATTTAGGTACTTAGGTAATCTATAAAAATACAAGTCAATCAGCAGACCCTTTAAACAACGCAACAGGTCTGTCTCTAGCAAGAATTGTCTGAGACCAGACTGAAAGCAAAAAAAATCATCATGTGAATATTGTGAATACGGAAGTTTATATTTCGTCAATGGCATATTGTATTAATTTTGCCTTTTATTATGATCACATGTATATATTATTCTATCGACACAAGAAGGAAGCTATACATCGTGTCTGCCCTTGGCGATGATGATGACCAAATGAGATTTTTGGGACACCCTGTGTGATCTCACATGCAATCGTTGGTCATCATCGGTGATGCAAATATGAGAGCGCTTCAGAGATGATAAACAAGTTCTTAAGTCTGCTTAAGCTCACAATTTTTTCCCATTAGTACTTTACTCTT
>JAANSP010002037.1:0-13697 GCA_036850745.1 Homidia socia | reverse complement strand
TAAGTACACGTTACGTGTAAAACAAGTAGAGGTATTATAGAATATGCTATTTAGATTTAGAATATATTTAGAGGAGCGTGGTTGCTACTTTATTTTTGGCTCTGAGGAGAAATATAGTGGTCAGTGGTTAATAATACTTTTATTTTTTAATTTTGCGAGTAAAATAACTATTTAATGTATTAAAAATGGGACAAGCGTAGGTTATTTTATGTTTATGTGACGAAAACAGAGGGACGTTGAGGCATAAGGTTTAAGTACAAAAAGAAATAACTTACCTATCTGCTTTTTTCATATAGATGCTTGCTAGTACAGAAAACAATGTAATACGCATTGTCATATTATCGCAGTATATTTTAACTGTTCCATGCAGAGTTTTACATTTTTTCTTTATTCTTTTTCTCTGGAGTCATTTTTTTGATGATGATAATAGCCATCATTGTAATAATAATCAAGATAACAACAGGAGAGACATCATCTCGAGAATCATACTTTTACACCGTACGATAATATGCAATTTACATCAAGAGCTCGTTGTCGTGTGCGTTGTTGTTTTTTGTCCTGTATTGTGTGAATATGAATTGTTTCTTGGAAGTTGACCTCGATCATGACGATCATGATGATGATAATGCTTGGTCGTCGTGAGGTATCAAAGCATCATGCATTTCGTGCCACTTTGATACACTGCAAATGTACAGAAATATGCTGCTGCTAATAATAGGAGAAGTGGTAACAAAGGAGGAGGGAGCAACAAGTAGTTGTTTGTTGCAGCAGTTGTATGGAGTATTTCAAGTATGTTTTTTTATTCAGCTATTATCATCATATCACCGTTGATCATTATCTGCACTGGCAGAGTGTATTTATCATCCCATTATTATTATTGGCTCAGCAAGCAGCACTCTGTTTGGTTGCCATTTTTATGCAAAAAAACCGTGATAATTATATTCGTATGAATAAGCATTGCGGGGTGGAGGTTCAGGAATTCAAAAGTAGAAATTTTGAAAAGGGGTTAGCGAAATTGCGAGTCAGGGGGTGTTTTTATAATCATCACGATTGCTATAATAAACAAACAAGATTGCAAATAATAATGAAATGTGTGTAGGCATGCTTGGATGCACACATATATATGACGTTGATGATATATAATTCAGAACGTGAAATTTATTTGATTGCAATCAGAATCAGTAATTATTTTGAAATGGTGGACACCATTATATGAAGTTACATAAGAAAATATACGCTTTTGACTACTTGATGATATATAGATATATAATTCAGAACGTGAAATTTATTTGATTGCAATCAGAATCAGTAATTATTTTGAAATGGTGGACACCATTATAATACTGTGAGCATGAAGTTACATAAGAAAATATATGCTTTTGACTACTATACCATGAGAAAAAGTTTTCCATATTAGGGTTGTATATTTTGTGCTAAAATTAATTTGACTAATTATCGCACATATTTTGATGTTTAGAAAATGATGAAATGTTAATGAATGATGCTATACCATGAGAAAAAGTTTTCCATAATAGGGTTGTATATTTTGTGCTAAAATTAATTTTACTAATTATCGCATATATTTCGCTAATGCTAAGAAAATGATGAAATGTTAATGAATGATGCGGGTTAATTTATGTCAAATTCTGATTCCTTATTTAAATAAGCTCTTCACTGAATAATTTTTGTAATTACCAACTAACATTCTCAATAACAAATTTTCAATTTTTTATTTGTTTGCAGATCCAAGATTTTGGCAGGAATCTCACGTTAAGCATTGGCTTCAGTGGGCCGCCAACGAATTTTCTCTTCAGCATAGTTCAACTGCAAACGAAATATCTCAAATGAAAGGCAAAGATATCATTGCTTTGGGTCGGGAGTCCTTTCTCTCTCACACTCCTGCTTATATGGGTGATATTTTATGGGAACATCTAGAGATTCTACAGAAAGGTGAGTAAACTAATAATTTTTCATTTTAAAGACAAGTCAAATCCCACAAATTGGAACCTCGTTCATGTGCTACTCAAACTGCATTGAGTACATTTTAAAATCTAGAAGGTAAACTGCATTCAAAAGTTAACTAGGTATCTAATATTAATGCACTACACAACGACACTATTTTGTAAAGGAAAAACTCTAGATTGAACACAGAAATGAATAGCAAAAAAAGTCATTACTTGGTTTTATGTTGCGGCGGGGGTAATACCAGCACAAAGCAAAACACTAATTTAAAAAGGTATACATGTTTTATTTTTGTTGCAACGTTCTCCCATCTTCACATCTCATTGTACTACTCTTTTTCAACTTGTCCAAAACATCCGTAAATCTTTTTTGCTTTATTTTTTTTGCTCTAAGCCAGGTTCACTTTTTTACGTGTTCTAAAGAGTCATCATGAGCGATCATTCATCTTGAAAGAGAAGCTATTCAGCCCGTCCGTATTACTACTACAACTCTAGGTGTCTTATAGCATCACAGAATTCTACAGACAGTTTAACCACTCACTTATCTCCATTTCCATTCGTTTGTGGTATAGCCAATCTAAACTCAAGACATGTCATAATTGACGTCTTTTAGTTTGTAACTTGGAACGAGGGTGGTTGATAATGATGATTTCTTTGTAGTCATTTTGTCGGTTGGTTTAAATAAAGTGGCGAATATAAGAACATTGCACTGCTCTTGACTCACATACACACATATACCATTCATACCAACGTAAAACATTGGTGAATCTTTTTTACAACAACCAACTTATCATTACTACCAGTGTAGTGCCATTATTATCGTCATACTTGTTCGTTACAAAAAAATGATGGAACGAAGCGTAATAATAAGCAAAGTACAAACGACAAAGTTCAAGAAGAAGCACTTTTTTAGTCTTTAAGAAATTAGTACCCTGTCTTTGACTTGTATTTTTATGAAACAAGAACGAGAAAAGCCATCATTGTGAAAAGATATGAAGTTGTTGATGAGTCTGCCTAGTTATTATTATCATGTAAGGCAATGTACGTAGTTTTCTTTCTTTGAGTAAATAAAAAAANGATATGAAGTTGTTGATGAGTCTGCTTATAGTTATTATTATCATGTAAGGCAATGTACGTAGTTTTCTTTCTTTGAGTAAATAAAAAAATCTTCATCCCCATTATCTTTCTGCCAAGTACACACTGCCATCTTAAATCTGTATACAAATGAGCTTCTATTACCGTCTTTTTCTTTTTAAGCTGACGTTGTCATAATCTTTTGAAGGAACATATAAATGGCTGTTGAGTGATGTGTTCAACATTGACTCTGCTTGTTTATCTTTAAAACAAAAAAACTCAAATACATGTTCACTTTATGAGAATTGGTCACAACACACATTTAGCATATTTGTGTTGGTATTTTCATGGTAGCTTGCCGATAATCAACAAATATTTCCATCAATTTTCTTGTTCAGTTGTATGTTGAACGAATAATACCGAATTTTTTAATACGTAAGGAAGATCAGATCATGATGATCTAAAAAATATCGCATTGTAATCAAATAATCCAGGAATTTTAAAATTGCCAGAATGGACCATTTTTTCTTGCACAGTTGTGCTAAGCTGAACTAACTGGAAAACAGTTCATCCGTGACAATCACGCATCTTGCCGTCTTTAAAGATTTCACTTGTATGATAGCTATTGCGGCAAATTCTTTTACCATTAAAATTAACACGCAAGGAAGATCAGATCATGATGATCTAAAAAATATCGCATTGTAATCAAATAATCCAGGAATTTTAAAATTGCCAGAATGGACCATTTTTTCTTGCATAGTTGTGCCGAGCTGAACTAACTGGAAAACAGTTCATCCGTGACAATCACGCATCTTGCCGTCTTTAAAAATTTCACTTGTATGATAGCTATTGCGGCAAATTCTTTTACCATTAAAATTTCTTCTATACAACCACACATAAAAAATGTTAATCTATAAGTTATAAGCAAACAAACAATCTCTGTATATCAATAGATTATCTTCCCGTACTTTTTTTAGTTACAAGGGACGCATATAAGTATAGTTAGGTTGTAAGTGTAAATAGTTGTTTTTTATGCTTATATATCTAGACCTTTCTCACACACAATAAAACACTTTTTCTTAATCAAAATAATCCGTATCCAATACCAAAAGTGGATAGGTGGTTCTAGGAAAGGTGATGATGACGTTAACAAAAAGCGCTATGTTTACTTAGGAGATTTAAATTTTTAAGAACCTCTATGAGAGAAAAATGTCAACTGCTTTAAACATCATCATCTTGTGTAACGAATTGAGGTAGAGTAACAAGTATGAATATTTTTATCGATATTTCATTGATTGAATTTACGTATATAAATGTACTCACCAAAAGAGGATGCAAAAACGTTACATTTTCTTATCTTCACTAATGGCACCTTTGTCTGTACAGCATATCTCATACTATCTCTTTTGGTGCAGCAACCAAGTAAACTAATTGAATAAACGAAAACGACTAGAAAGGAAGACGACGATGAGATGATACATGGATAGAGACAGAGATGAGAAAAAATCCAAATTTATGTTTGGCTGTGTAGCAGTGATTGGTTAGGCGAAATATCTGGGATGAGTCTTGAGCTGACCCTAATATCACCCGAGGGCATGAATGATGACGAGCACGTTGCTTGCATTGCTCCCATTGGACAATCCCATTCCTTTTTACCTGATGCATTGTTATTATCATTAATAAAGTCATAATATACCAGGTTGCGTTGCTTTCCCACCTTCTCATTTCATGACAAAAAAAAATAATTTTTTCCAGTTGTACTCTTTCCACAGTGCAACTATTACACAATCAGTTTTTAAACCACATCGTCACGAAAAAAATACACGAGTAGGCTTTTTGAAAAATTGAGTTTTATGATCCCCCAGTCCTTGATGAAGATGAACCAATTTGGAGAATATATGACTGGCATATTATTAGCTGCAGTTTGTGTAGGTAGATTAGATGGTTGCATTTGTACAGTATAAATTGTACGCTGACTTTTTTTCATTTTATAGCCCGGTAATTCTCAACTTCATGGTGTATGTACTCTCCTCCTCCCATCCATCCAGAAGAATGAAATTTTTTCTTCTTTTGGTGAGTGGCAGTGATGATGATAATGCTATTCTCTTCGTAATCTCGTTTACCAATCTACTTACAAACGAATTCTTTTCTTTACTCGACGCATGGGTAACAAAAATAATACATGGAATATTATCATCATTCAAGCCGGTTTCCCTCTTTTATTGTGGCTATGTGTGTGATTGTGATGGGTAAAAATTTATAGGTTATTTAACTTGGCTGCATTTCGTGAAATTAGTGCATTTTCATTTCTTTTCCTTCTTCATCGGCTCCGTGTTTATTACACACAGTCATATATCGTCACATATATGAGCAGACAAAAATTACAAAAATGTATTTTGCTATCCTTTAAAAAACAGTAGTCTTGTATTTTAGTAGTCTGCTCCTTTTCATTACTGCACTCTATAATGAGTACTGGCAGCAACAACTTTTTGTGCATCTCGTATAACTCATTTCAGGTAATCATCTCCATTCATGTATGATGACACACTATTGCACTATACTTCACTCTTTCTTTTTACATGCATGCTCACCTCAAGAGAGCCGTCACTACCACCACTTTTCTTCTCAAAATAGTGGGAACGTGTGTGCTCGTGAACCACCACCACCACTTTCACAATGAAAAAAACAACCCTTCTCTCTCTTCGTATTTACACTTGGTATTCTTGCTATCGCGTACATGCATCGTAATACCACCATTATTAACACACACTCAAGCCGCTCTCTCAGACGGCTCTTCTTGCAACTGAACTGGAACCAAAATGTTTTATTCAAAAAAATGTTAATATCTTTATTCTTCTTTTGTTCCCTTCTTGATCCTACTTTTCCCAGTAGGATTACAGCTATTGATCCAACTGGTGAGCTAGTCCATAAATCACACTTTAAACCCAAATCTGATAAAACACTTATTACACAGGTATGAGCACCCCGTGATGTTTATTTAACTTCTTAAAAAGGATCACTGTAATCTGATAATGATACGTTGTAATAATGTACTAGAGTGGTGGACATGCTAGAACGTTATCTCCAGCAAAGGATCACGTTTTCTCACAGTTTCACTATCACCTCGCCCTTTTTTAGTGTATGTAAAGATTGTTATATTTACTCCTGTGGTACAACTTTCTTTCTTCTAAAAGTGCACTCGCGTTGACAATTTGGTACGATGGTCACTAACTGCATTTCTAGCAATAAGTTACTTTTATAAAAGTTGGTAACTCGGATCTCTAGAAACGAAACAACTTGCTCGTTCATTCTTCTTGACCGTACTGTTGCCGCCGCTTTACAGGGAAAGTGTGTAAAAGGGTTTTCACAAAGTTTTTGAATCGCATTTTTTTTGCTGTGGAGGAGAAACGGAAGTGTCAGGAGTAGATTCACAATTATGAATGTTAGTAATCGGAATAGTTTTCAGCATTAAAATGTTCCAATATTGCTATATTGCTGGTTACAACAGCATCCGTAGTAATAGTAGTCGTCGTAGTAAGCAGGAAAGGGAAAAGGAAACCATGATGGGACATACCCAACACACACACTCACTTCAGCATTTTCATACATAATATTTATTATTCATTCAACCAGCTAACTCGAGTAGTAGTGGTAAGTATATTATTATGCTTTAGTTTTTAATACATTTTATAATCATCAAATAGACAGCAGAGTAGACAGGATATCCATATCCCGGCGAAGGTTTTTGAAATTGATGAAAACGGGAAGCGTGCTTATATTATGCGAACAATATGGGCGATTCTGTCGGTCTTTTTTACATTTCCATCACAGCAGACAGGCATTTATGGCATATATATTGGTATTGGCTTTGTGGCTTCAATGTAGCAGCACAAAACGTTTTTTTTTGCATTTTACTGCTAATATATGTAATAATATAATGATATGTGTAGCAGCAGCAGCAATGTTTATTACTGATTGATGTCACTAGTGTGATGATGATGATGATGTTGTGTTGAGGTTCTTCATCATCATCATCACAAAACAACAACCAACCAACAACGCCATGTATCGCCAAGTGAGATAATGCTGTGAACCCGATGAAATAATCAAAGCTGAAAAAAGCCTCATCCTATTCATCAACACCATATCCGCCCGCAATCATTTCACATGACCTTCCAATTTCCGCTTCTGTTTAGCGTCCGGTCGATGTTGATTTTTTCTATGCAATTTGCAATATATAATTTCTACTATAAGCGCAATCTGAACTACTTTGTCATTTTAGATGTTACTAGCGTTTACTTGTAAAAATATCGGGCTGCAAATGTCATATTATTGATTAATACAGTATTATCTTCATATTTGTTTCGACCTGTGTCTTGCTTGATGAATTTACCAAATGAAGCAAGAAAAAACATTTTTATTAAAAACCGATTACACCATAGCACAAATTCAAAATGTGCTGATGTAATGGAACAAAGCAAGACTATTTTTACATTTTTGAATTCAAGTGGAAATCCTGTAGATAATGTAAAAAAAAATCTGTAGTAATATGCCACTTGTAATGGTCACATTTTTATTTCATGCTTCAGAAACTCAAATTTTTGTAAACTGCCATTTTTACAATAATTATTTGTTTTTTTTTCAACAGATATTGAAGCTCTGCAATAATAATGTCATATTATTGATTAAAAAAGTAAATATTATCTATACATTTGCTTTGACCTGTGTCCTGCGTGATGGATTTACCAAATGAAGCAAAAAAACATTTTTATTAAAAACCGATTACACCATAGCACAAAATCAAAATGTGCTGATGTAATGGAACAAAGCAAGACTATTTTTAGCTTTTCGAATTCAAGTGTAAATCCTGTAGATAATTTAAAAAAAATCTGTAGTAATGGTCACATTTTTATTTCATGCTTCAGAAACTCAAATTTTTGTAAACTGCCATTTTTACAATAATTATTTGTTTTTTTTTCAACAGATATTGAAGCAAGTCGAGCAGCTGGGCTTGATTTGTACGACTATGGGGATATCAATGAGCTGCTTATGGACCCATCCTATACCACTATGGACCAAAAATTGAGCACGTTACTCTCCCCTCCTGCTCCCCCACCACCTCCAGTATCACAATCAGTACCACCCCCGTCATCCCTTCTTAATGGTAAGCAAAAAAAGATTTTATGGTAGCTTCTAAAAAAATACGTTGCTTTCCTGTTCTTGGGTCTGTTCATGCGATTTTTGGCCTGTCATTATTTTGTCATCATCATCATCATTTTCTCCATTCAAATGGACTTGATGCCAGCTACCGTATATCTGCATATTGCATTTTTTTAATTGATGAAACGTGACTACTTCATTTCTTTCATTTTATCTTAAAGTATGCCCATGTTTTTGCACGAGTCATTCACATCCGCTCTTGAAGCAAGTAGACTGTAAGGTAAGATGTGCTTGCCCACTCGCTATTCTCCACACCCGAGCAAATGTTTATGCAACAAAGACATCTGCATAAAACCCAGCCTGTTGCACAATGACAAAAGAGTATCATATTTTCATGAATCACATAATGGTAAAAACATATGACAGTTCTAATATGACAAACAGGATGGGATAAAAAAAAGTTTGTAATGTACGTACGTGCCATTTGTTCAGCAGCTTTTCTGAAAATAAAAGACAAGTGATTTCCGTGACATGGGCCAAAATTGAGAAAAAAATAGGAAACATGATTTTATGGATGGTGGGCATTCTTTGGCCGTTCATTTTACTGTGTAGGTACTCCAAGTTCTTTCTCTGATAAAAATGTACTAGTTCATAAAAGGGCAATTATTTTTATTGTTATCATAGTAAGGAACCCCTCTAATGTTCATTAAGCAGTTAAAGCTACTTGAGCCTCCATCTTGAGCGTGCTCCATACATTTACAGCGCGGTTTGGTCTTTTTTTAGCAGAAAAGTTTCTCCAACAAAATTATTGTGTAATAAGTATATTATTCTTTGTTTTAGAAATATATTTTTCTAAGCGTGTACGTTTCTCTTGCGATATACAAAGACACAGAGCAGTACAAAAAGAATCCATATGGAGCATAAAATGCATGTACCACTTCTACCGGAAATCGTGTTTATGAATGAAATTGTTTTTGCTCCATTCTCAGCCAACATCCTCATATCATATTTATTCCACCTTTCATCCGACGATCATCGTCACACAACGCATTTATCGTTGCAACTGTCAAAAGCTTAAGAAGAAAAATATACCTAAACACGCAGTTCAACTTGCAAGAACAAAAGTAGGGAACTCGAAACACGAACATCATGAATTTACATTTTTTATATCGGTGTAGATGATGATGTAGGTGAATGCGATAGAACTGGAACTCACATAGCCATATAGCTGCTTGAATGATTGAATGAATTATTTTCGTAAGGGCAGAATTACCTAGCGTTTGTTACCAATGCATTTTTTAAAATAAACTTCAATTTAAGGTATGTACATTGGTAATTCACATGAGATTTCCCAAACGGTGACACTACCTGAAATCAGGTACTTTGTAATAGAAAACGATATCCTAAAAATGGTTTTAGACAGCAGTTGAATATATTCATTGAACTGAGATTTAAATTCCGAAAAACATTGACTTGCTGGGCTCGAAATATATATCACATGCAAATTTCTTTTTCGTACACTATCATTTTGAAGTTATATTAGCAATAAAAATTATCCCTTGTCAATCGCTGCTGCTGACCTACCAGAAATAACTTTATAGTATTTGCCTGAAGGAGAATGAACTGATAAAGCTGAAAACACATGTAGTTCACATTTGTACATGAAATATGATATCCTTCTAATCCCCTTTTTGTTAAATAAGCCTAAACTGTTGAGTACATCTCATTCAAAAAAAAGTTTACCCTTGCGCTACTCTTTTTACCATTTCTCAAAACATTTTGTACGGCAGTGGTGAATGAGTCAAGATTCAAGTCCTGGGGTAGTACGTACAACAAGTAGGCAGAAGAATAAATGCAACTGAAATATCCACGACGCGACCATAAGTTTTGTGTGTTTGAATCTATGAGTGCGTAACCAAAACCTCGACTTCCGCTTACAAATTTTATGAATGAAATGGTGAAGAGAGATCATCATGGAAAAAGAATCAAAGTATGCATGTGCACATGCAGCAATTTTAGTGAGTCATAAGAAAACTGAGATGAAAATGATTATGGGAATATTGTGCAGTTTGGTTAGAAGGATAATCTCCAGCAAAGGATTCGTCGTACAAAACCCTGTATCATTCCTATTACCCACCCAATACCTCAAAATCATGCATATAGATACCAGACATTTTTGTACAGAATATTTTCTTTCGAAATCTCTGTGCAGCCGTATCTACTATGAAAGCGATTTCAGTTGATGAAAAAGACGGGAAATGAGAATTCCATTCTTCTCTTTACGTTTTTTTCTTAATAAAATACTTTTTACAAAAAAACTAAAGTTGTGCATTATTCTTTTTTTTCTCAAAAATTAGCCCCATTTTCGGGTTGGCTTATGGAAATATACGGGAATGGATTGCTCCAACTTGAAAACCAAATACAAAATGTCATTGTCCAAATATCTAAAATCTATACAAATTGCCTTGTTTAGTTATAAATTGCCTTTAAAATAATGTGTACATACGGTCTTGATTGATGAGTTTACTTATGCATGTGTAATAATATGTTTGCAGCAGTATATCTATATTAGCATTGCACAATTCACGGATGAATGAATGGAACTTGAGCGCACAATTGCGATAAAAATCTTCAAGATTCATTCAAGATTTTTATCTTGATATGTTAAGCGTTTTGTGGACGGCAGAGGGATTACTTTGAAGTTCTCTTCACTTCTCGCTACTGATCTTCTTTCTTTGATGATGGTGCACTTGGGTGAGGTAAGTAAGCACGCGAGTACATGGATACTCGATACACACACACATATGTGCGCTACCTCAAGTGATGCAATAAAAGCAACAGAAAAGGGTATTTTTTTATTGTTGTGCTCTTGAATATTTTTGTTCTTGCTATGATTGCACGCGAGAGATGTAATCTCCATCTCCATAAGGTAGCAAGAGCAATTGAGAGGAAAGACAAAAGAAAGGACATGTAACTTCAAGTAGTAGTGTTCTTTGAGAATACACAAAATAAGCTCACATTTGGCTTTTTTGTTGTTGCTGCTGATGCAGTCAACTACACAAGTTGAGTTCCTTCTTGCTCTCTCGCTGTGTAATTGTTCACTCTTTGTTTGGTCTGAGTTTTAAGAATTATTGTGTGCCGAAATGTACATAAAAGATCACACATCATCATCATTACTACACAGGGGCCAGAAGATCAGACAATGGAGATTAAATTAAATCGCCAAAGAAGTGAAGAATTAACACAATGCACACGTGCTATGCATAATGTCCATTATTTTGTCAATTTTGGTTGTGATAAAGGGAATTGTAATAAAGTAATAACAATAAATATATCACACAATAATAGGCTCGGTCCCTTGATCTCTCATATAAGTGATGTAATCCAAAGAAAATTACATGCAGTAGTGGGGACACAACAAAATGTCGTTGAGTAATCATTTTATTTCAATTTTGTTTATTCCTCTCAGTACCATGTACGGAGACAAAGGTTTTTGGTTGTGATAAAGGGAATTGTAATAAAGTAATAACAATAAATATATCACACAATAATAGGCTCGGTCCCTTGATCTCTCATAAGTGATGTAATCCAAAGAAAATTACATGCAGTAAGTAGTGGGGACACAACAAAATGTCGTTGAGTAATCATTTTATTTCAATTTTGTTTATTCCTCTCAGTACCATGTACGGAGACAAAGAAGTACAGAACAGACGACACAACTATTTGTGTCAGTCAACAGTAACCCAGTCATGTAAAAACAAAAGGCAATATTATGGTCATGCATTATTGCATTTACTTTGCTCTTTTAATTATGAACAAAATATTTTTATAACGTTAGAAGTATTTAAAATGAGAAATAGCTGAGGACTGATTTGTCGATTTGGTAAAATAAAGAATGTACTCTTTGGTATTAGCATCATCATTGTTAAATGTTCCAACCGACTACAATCTTGCCTATTTTCTTTGTTTTACAAAATTTTCGAAAATGTTAGCAATTATTGGTTACTCTGAAGATCCAACAGATAAAATTATTTTCCGGAGGACTGTCGCTTTGTAAAAGTTGCAAAATCTGGGAGCAGGTGCTGCAACAGTATGCACCTACTCTAAAGGTACAGACAAAGTTAATTATCGCGAGAAATACATACTTTCAAAAGTTTACGAGTTTTCAGTTGTTTGTAAAAATCATTATCTACTCTAGACTAATTTTGGTTTATCGTGTTTTCCATTCTCTCTATTGTTAATTTAAACAGTCTTTCGAATTGCTCTTATTATACAGGAAAGCATTGCAGTTGGTGATGTTTGACTTTTATTTCTGAAGGGGTTATCCTCATTAACTCTGTAAAGCCATATAATCTTTGGATTACGACTCATGAAAAAATAAAATTGTCTTAACTGACTTGATTCCATTCTCCCTATTGTTAATTTAAACAGTCTTTCGAATAGCTCGCATTATACAGGAAAGAATTGCAGTTGGTGATGTTTGACTTTTATTTCTGAAGGGGTTATCCTCATTAACTCTGTAAAGCCATATAATCTTTGGATTACGACTCATGAAAAAATAAAATTGTCTTAACTGACTTGAAAATATGAAATGAATACGAATAAAAGGTTTCAAATATATTTTTTATTCTTATTTGAAATTGCAGACAGCTCATATCCATGTGTGTACTATTCAAACGTGGGGGCAATTTACAGTAAAATGTTTATGAAGCAGAACAGTAGACAAGATGTAGGAGAATTTAATGCCTTGTAGAGGGAGAAAGATAACATGTGCACATTCAAGGGAAAAAGTAGAATAATAGGATGAACGAACACTGAACGTGTATCATGTATATATATTTTTTGACGATTATTAATTATTATTGTTGTTGCTGTTTGTTTGTACAATTTTTTGTGCATGTATGCATGTTTTAAGGTCGCGTGTTTTGTCGTTTGGCTCATCTTATTATATTTTTATTGGCAGACATAGGGTGGCTTTAAATTATCAGCGAGAAAGCATCATCCTCATCATTATCATCGTTTTTTAAATGAGCAGCACAAGTAGCAAAGGAAGTTCCCAACGGTTTTCAGCCGATTAGATAAAAAACGTTTTGAATTTTAAAACTTGTGTTGGTAAGCGAATTCTAAAAAATTATGTCTAATGTACTATATAAAAGAGGCATATTTTTATCTGACAAAATGGTGAAAGCACTAGACATTAGACGGTTCAAAAAATTGACAATATACCGTAAGTTTAATTAAGGGCTCATCATGGGTCACAATGAACTGTACCAAATTTTCTTTATGCCCGGAACTAATGCCAAGATATGATATCGTCCATCCCAGAAGTCTGTGGACCTGGGTCTATGTAAACTGTATTTGAGTTGCATAGACCCAGGTCCATAGACTTTTGGGATGGATTATACGTAAGTCTGACTAAGCATTCGTTCGAACTAAAAAAATAATTATTTTTTCGTTGAATACCAAATGTTAAATACATTTCAAATATATTTACCAATCCAA
>JAANSP010002036.1:2843-13698 GCA_036850745.1 Homidia socia | reverse complement strand
CCGCCGTCATTTTCTCAAACAGCAGCAAACAAACTAGCAACAACAGCATAATATATAACAATATCATCGCCAAAATAATTTAGTGGTGCATTTTTATTTACTTTCACCACCACCATCATCATCTCACATGCTTTTGTAATCGAGTGACAAGTGTAAACAAACTGATGAGAATGCCTTTCTCCCTCGCTCTTTCTTTCTTTTTTCCCTCCTGTCATCATCTGTTTTCACTTATGTCGGGTTATCCTCTTGTTGTTCAAAACGTTGTGTGGCTTCAAGAATAAAAAGGGAAAAAGGAAAAGGACTGCTTTCACCGCATTCATGTATTACATAACATTACCATCATAATGAAATTGAAAAGGATGAGAAAAAATGGAGGAGCGGCAAGAGACAGGCTATATGATGTCCCTGTGACAGCCATTATTTTCCCTTTTTTCATGCACCCACAATACATAATACTTTGGTAGTAGTACATGACGCTAGTCTCATTTTTGCTCAATAATTTTTTCCTTCCGTCAGTTTGCAAAAAATATACATTTTGCATTCTCCCACATCAGCATCGCACATCAAATTCAACGCGCAACATCCTTTTTTTCTCAACAGAGCATTTCCTCAGCTTTCTCCTGTCGGTGTATATATTGTAGGTTCCTTACTTTTCCCTGGTTTCACTCTACCGGTTTGTGTGTTAGGTTGGTATATTTTTATTTTTTGTGTGTGTTTGTGCCAACTCCAAGAAAATCATCGGAAAGCCTTCCAGATGAAGATATATCGTTTTGAAGGATTTTTTTCTTCATGGATTTCTTCTTTTTCTTCAGGCAAAGCTGGTTGCTTTGTACGTATATGTTGTCAGTAGAATATCAAGATATTATGAAACTGTATAATATTTTTTTCAATTTTCCTACACTTTTCTACTACTTCATATAAAATATCCTTCTCATTTTCGTCTCTATTTTCAAATACCAACAACGCCGTTTGTACTTGCCCGTTGGCATAATTCCTAATATTTTTGATAAGGGTCTGGAGTGAATATAACGGCAAGTCATTCATTATTATTATTATTATATCTATTACATTTGTTAGTCAGAATCGGGTTCTTAGGAAGAGAAGAAAAAAATGCCTGAAAAATTGATTTATTAAAGTGGCCCCAAGACAAAAATTTATTATTTTTACTCACCTCCATTTCTTCATCATTATTTTTCTACTCTATTTCTCTTCATTGGAGAAGAGCCCTGTGGATTTTTTTCTCTCCAAATTTTAAGTCTTCCAGTCATCATCACCACAATCTTTCTCAATCCAGCACAAGGTTGTGGGTCAAAATATACACTTGATGGTGTTGACTGCGTAGATATTATATTATGACAGGATCAGGAGGAGCAGTCAGCCACCTTTCAAAAAAATCATTTTTTTATCGCAACCACATTGCTCAAGATATTTATCTAGTCTGTTTTCCAACTATGGGACTTTGCTTAAAGTGGCCCCAAGACAAAAATTTATTATTTTTACTCACCTCCATTTCTTCATCATTATTTTTCTACTCTATTTCTCTTCATTGGAGAAGAGTCCTGTCGACTTTCTTCTCTCCAAATTTTAAGTCTTCCAATCATCACTACAATCTTTCTCATTCCAGCACAAGGTTGTGGGTCAAAATATACACTTGGTGGTGTTGACTGCGTAGATATTATATTATGACAGGATCAGGAGAAGCAGTCAGCAACCTTTCAAAAAAATCATTTTTTTATCGCAGCCACATTGCTCAAGATATTTATCTAGTCTGTTTTCCAACTGTAAGCTCTATCAGCATTTGCCAATAAAAAATCAATTTTCTCCTCCTGCCATCATCGCACATCCTTTCCATTATCCCTTAATATCGTAGCAGCCAGCCGTCGTTTTTTTCACTTGTCATTTCCCATCAAGACCGTTTCTACTCTAGTTGCAGCAAATTTTCACTTGAGTAATCAGATGGAATTAAGATTATTCTTGTGGAGGATGATATGGAGGAGGACCAAGAATGAGAGAAAAAAGGCTGTCAAGTGCATTTTGAAATTTACATCAGTAACGTACGTACCAATATGATTAGCATGGTGTCAACCAACCATGCATTTAATATATTTTATTCTGCTTAATAAAACCCAATCTTTTTTTCTTCCTCTTCTCTCTCTCTTCCACACTTTTTATCCAGTCAGTCACCCAACCACCTACACTTCTCCACACACCAACAATCTTTTTTCTATCTCAACTTTCTCCCTAAAACCCTCTACTGAACGCATTCAAGACAAGAAAAGGTCTTTGGTTAGTAACATAACCAGTAAAAAAACTCCTCTTAATACGTCTTGTTCTTTCCTTTTCAAAGTTGTGTGTTTTTGTTGTTGCATACTTGAAGTAAAAGTGCTTTGCTGCTGTTGCTGTCTACATGCCATTGCTGGTAAAAGTGCTGGCAGGCCAAGAAAATGCAAAAAAATAGTCGGAAGCGTAGAAATGTGTGTACTACTCCTTTAATATAACACACACTGTCATTCTCCTGTTCTGTCTGACTTGCTGACTTGAAGGGGAAAAGAGTGTACTTGCATTACACCACCGTGAAGGAAAAGAGAAAGTAGTCGGGGCAACATCCCATTTTCTGCTGACACGGCACATCAGACACAGATGAGAGACGCACAAGCACTCTTGGAAAAAAGGGAAGAGAAGGAGGAAGAATATGATATCATTTTATTACTGTCATAATGTGCACCTCCTCTACTAACTCCTACATACACAGAGTGTATATGCGTATATTATTATGTAAATAAAATGGAGAAATTACACAATAAGAAAGGAAGCACATGAAAAACTTTGCTGCTTCTGACTCTTTTTTATAAATATAAGCTCATTCCACTGGAAAAGAGACGCTTGCCGAGTTTTGGGTTGAGGCAGGCTTTTGTGATTTTGAAAACCGACCTAAAATATAAATATAGCCGTACAAAATCCAAAAATAGCTATACAGCCCTTTTTTTAAAAAGAAGAAGAAAAGACTCTGCAAATTGTCAAAGTGTAGTCGTGATGTTGCCATGAAAACCATTTTCAGAGTACATTGACTTTCTCCCCACGTCCGTATACTTGTTGTTGTTGTGGTGCATTAAGCAAGGATGCAGGGTTGCCTTTGTCCGTTTCAATTTATGTCTCTTTTACCGTATCCGGAAATGAACCAAGTCAGCTGGGTTGATTTATTGCGTACGATTTGAATCCTTTCTGTCAGAGAAAATGTCTCTTTACCTTATTTAATGAATTTTAGTATTATCTTGCCATCTTTGAAATGTACTTTGTGAATTATAACAATATTAAAAAAATAAACAACATTTGTAACGTCACTTTTCGCATTTTCGCTTCAACTTTACTTAATTATTTCTATTTAGTAAAAAGATATGGAGCATAAACGCTTTCACTTTTTACTTCATTAACGCATTTTTCCACTATTCACGTTTCTAATATTTCCTTTACGGAAAGTAAAAGTATTTTGACTGAAGAAGGAGGTTCATTAAAGGAACTTGAATTTTTTCATCGTTTTTTAAAAAAACGTAAATAAGTATCAAAGCTTATAATAATAATAATAATAGTAATCATAAAGACTCAAAGGGTGTACCGCTCGTACACATTTTTTATTCTATTCCCTTTTTCTCCATACAACTGCCTAGTATAAAGGAAAAAAATGCTCGTTTAAAAGCATATATACAATTTCATTCAGCCTCACATTTTTTATTCTATTCCCTTTTTCTCCATACAACTGCCTAGTATAAAGGAAAAAAATGCTCGTTTAAAAGCATATATACAATTTCATTCAGCTAACTTGTTTAGGCCTTCACAAAAGAGAAAGCAAGCAACAGTGGTAAACTTTTTTGTGTACATATTTTGCCATTCCCCTTCCCCTCCCCCTCAGAGGGAACGCAAAAGCAAAGTTCCATTTTTCCAAACCATTTCTCTCCTGAACACGGCGGTAAAAGTAGCAGCAGCAGCAGTACACATTATTATTACAACTTGTAGTACAACAACAGCTCAGAGCTCATTTCTCAACTTTCTCCTACATACTTTCACCTAAGCAAGCAACAGTGGTAAACTTTTTTGTGTATATATTTTGCCATTCCCCTTCCCCTCCTCCTCAGAGGGAACGCAAAAGCAAAGTACCATTTTTCCAAACCATTTCTCTCCTGAACACGACGGTACAAGGAACAGCAGCAGCAGCAGCAGCAGCAGTACACATTATTATTACAACTTGTAGTACAACAACAGTCTCAGAGCTCATTTCTCAACTTTCTCCTACATACTTTCACCATCCCCACTTCACTTTTTTGTACAGAGCCGTTCGGCACACTATAACTACCATTTCTGTTATTATTAAAGTATGAAAAAAATTTATTATTGTACACTTTTCTCTTTCCCTTGCCTACTGCCATTTCCTCTGTGCGATATGAAAGTTGATTCTGTCATCATGGTGATGCTCGTTGTCGTCGTCGCCGTCGTCAGAAAAAAATAATACGGGAAACATGATATGGCACGAAGACTATTATATGAATACAATTTTACTAGTAACATTCTCATGCCCTGCTTATGATGGCCTCCCCTACAACTACTGCTGGCTGACAGATGAATGAATGACATTCTGAAATAACTGGGTGCCCCTTTCATAATAAAAACAACAACAGCAGCAGCATAAACCGAATAATTTTTTTGCTTTCACCAAAAAAATTATTATATTTCATCAAAAATGGCTTCTGGGCTTTTGGCTTTGCATGCAATAGCGCCGCCACATTTACTATTTCTCTATCTCCATATAAATATGCCATTTTAAATGCATGCCGTGTTTGTGTGTAAGACAACTCCAATGAAATAAAAACAGTTACTACATTGCCTCTACATTTTTTATTCACCTGTCGACTCCAAAAAGACGAAAAAAGCTGTGTGGTGTCAGTGTCATGGAAACAAGAGCCGGTGATTACTACTGCGTTGCTGCTGCTGCTGCCTTTGCTCCTGGTATTCATGACATGGGGAGGAAAAAAAGTACCTGGCCTTTTTTATGTCCGCTTATAAAAAAGCACATGACAATTGACTCGGCAGGGAAGAAAGCAATGTAGTATGTGTATAGCAATTTGAGCGGTAACAATAATAAGAAAACGTCAGTCATATTTCCTCCTGTCGTTGGCAACCATTGATATTCATGTTATGCCATTATTATTATTATTATGAATAAAAAATACATCATGCACATACAACACATTTAACAATAATAAGAAAACGTCAGTCATATTTCCTCCTGTCGTTGGCAACCATTAATATTCATGTTATGCCATTATTATTATTATTATTATGAATAAAAAATACATCATGCACATACAACACATGTATAAACGTTGTAGTGAAAAATATGCCCTCATTTTTTTTCTCGTCTTTTGTCGTCTTTTTGGATGATAAAGGTGATAACAATGACATTACATAAAGTTTTTTTGTTGGAAAAAAGGAAAATGTAAAAAAATTGACGTCATTTACATTTTTATGTTGGGTTTTTTGTTGGCTGTTTATTACACTCCCATAAATTAAATAATGCAATTTAATAGTCACTGTCACTGTTTCGCTGGCGTAATGTCATTAATAAAAAGAAGGAAAGAAAGCATCATGTGAGAAAATGACCGTTAAATTGCTTGCTTGCCGTCTCCCTGTTTTCATGTCTCTTTGGAAACTCTTTTTTTTCTACTGTGATACTACCACGGATAAGAGGATATTTCATTGTTTTTAATAAACAAAAGTGAAACGTAAAATGAAGAATGATGAGGATGGGTGTGTATTGGGTGATAAAAAAGAAGAAAGAGATGGTGATGATGATGGAGTCCGCTTAGGTGTTGGCATTTTATATGAAGAAAGAGAAAGACATGAGATGACTTTCTCTTGTCGCTTTCATTATTTCACTTTCATCATCACCCACACACACGCTCATCATAATTTTACTTATAACTTTATCATAATCATGAACTCCACTTTTTTTAAGAAAAACGCGTAAAAGACGCTGTCACTGTGCTGCTTTATATAAACAATATTTTTTTCCTGACAATCGCTTTTATTATTATGCGGTTTGGGAAATGACAAGACAAACAGAGAAAAGCCATTGAATTAATAAAGCTGGGATATTTTCCTGAGAATAAACCAGCAGCGTTGTAAGTGCATAAAAAATATACGACTTAATAGCATGAGGTCCTCTAATATATATTTTCAAAGGAGCACAGAATACAGGATATTGCCACGCAGTGGTGGAGTGGTGTCGCCTTTCTCTTAGTGGTGGTGAAAGTAGGGAAAGCTCATCTTGCGTGACCATCACCCACTAAACGGAGTGTAGAGATCCACTAGCATATCCACTCCTTACTGCACCGACTTCCCTTTTCGTCTTCTTCTTAAAGGAAAATAGAAAAAGAATGTGAAACGGAGTCCTGAACGATTTTTTTCTGAAGGCACGCCACGTTCTCATGTTTAGTCACTCTGTAGATGTAGCAGAGAAAATGTAATTTATTTTTTTTCGCCTTTCTCTTAGTGGTGAAAGTAGGGAAAGCTCATCTTGCGTGACCATCACCCACTAAACGGACTATAGAGATCCACTAGCATATCCACTCCTCACTGCACCAACTTCCCCTTTCTTCTTCTTAAAGGAAAATAGAAAAAGAATGTGAAACGGAGTCCTGAACGATTTTTTTTTCGGAAAGCACGCCACGTTCTCATGTTTAGTCACTCTGTAGATGTAGCAGAGAAAATGTAATTTATTTTTTTCTTCGTTCTTCTTTTTTTATACTTTCTCCACTCTCGGCTGGAAAAGGGACAAGATGGTATGTATTTTACCTATTACGTCTTATTTTTACGCTTCCCGCGTGTCCTGTCTGTTTGTGCAGTTGATAAAAGAAAACACTGGACATGCTGCTGCTGCTGGTGGTTATGGTATGTATTTTACCTATTACGTCTTATTTTTACGCTTCCCGCGTGTCCTGTCTGTTTGTGCAGTTGATAAAAGAAAACACTGGACATGCTGCTGCTGGTGGTGTAGCCATTATTATTATTACTACTGCAACAACTATATTATTACCAAGTACACATATACTACAAAAATCTCTCCTCTTGTACATACATTATCTCCTTTTTTCTCTTTTAACAACCAGCCTTTCTCTTTTTCTTACTCTTCAATTTCTCCCCCGGTCGAGCTGGACCCTCTCGATTTTCTCTTTAAGAAGAGGAAAAGAAGAGAGTGAACAGTTTATTTGACAGAGAAAGCAAGGAAACCAGTCAATCCTTCTTTTGTTACATGTATTATGTTGTTGCATTGTTGTATCCAATGTCTCTGACAAACAAAAAAGTATTGGTATATAGGCAGACACGCACCCTATATAAGCTTCCCTTCTACTTGCACTTCTCGAAAGTATCGAATATCTGCTGATGTGAGGATGATGATGATGATGTTGAATTGCTTAGTTCTGGTTTTGGCATGCTCTTTTTTCTTGAAAAAAAACAACAACAAAAAAAGATTTCTTTTTTCCTGCACAATTCATCCTAAGAACAAGGTTGTGATTCATCAGCAAAATATAATGGAACGAGAGAGAGAGAGAGGGGTGGGAGGAAACCGGGAAACATTATTTCATCATCGATATTTGCCGCTACAACAACAGCATTCTCTTTTCTAGGACGTCAGCAGAGTAGACGCAAGCAGTATTTTTGTTCGAATGACGATTTCAAACGCCGTCGGCTTTAAAGATATTGCAATATCATTTGATCGAGAAAAAATCAGAAAATCCGTTTGGTGTTTGCCATACAAGATTATTTCGTTGTGAGATGTTGTTTTTCTTTCTTTTTTTACCCTACACGCCATTTTCTAAAAAAAGTTATATAATATTGCTGAGAACATGTACGTGTTTTTATTGTTTACCTTTCCGTCTTATCTAAAATTCCCAGATTTCTTTTCCTTTTTTGCAAAAAAATGTTGGCATGCCGCGGCATTCATTCGTCGTGGTGATGGCTGTAAAAAAGCTTACATTTTAGAAGAATTTTTTTCTCATTCCTGCTGCTCTCTGCCACTAAAAGTAGTACAATATATTGCATTGCCGCCGCTGTGACTGATTCACCCTCAACTTTTTTTTGTTCTCCTTCTGGATCCAGCAACATTATTAGGCCATAAGAAAGGGATAATAAAAATGGCTCGTGTTCATCGCTCGTAATTCGATTTCGATAAGGTATTATGACTCTTGGTCTCCACTCGTATGAGAGTGGAATACCAGAAAAGGAGAGCAAAGAAAAAAGATAACCCATAATAGTAATAACGATCATGTTCTGTTCTTGTATTGTGCTCGGGGACCGTAATAATGGAGCAGAGAGAGAGATACAATATAGTTATGTGTAGTGGCATAACATGTGATGATGTTTCTTCCACTTGTTCTTTTTTGCTGGGGAATTCTCATGAAATGATAATAAACTGCCAGCTTATGGCTCTTGGTGTGGACTCTAGCATAAGTTACGACTTTTTTCCGAGAAAGCATAGATGATGATGACGACGAGAAAACATTTAAAAACAGTGGCGGTGGTAGTGGTGGCAGTGCAGTGCCAGGCTTGACTGATGCGCTTTTGTTCACTTTATTTCCCTGTAAAAATTATGAATGTACGTATATTTCTAAAACATGAGTACAAGCATGGAGTAAAACAGTGTTTAAACTTATGGCTGAAGACGGGGAGAAAATGAAGAAAGAATTTATCTGAAATTACCTCAAGTTCAATAGAAGGGAACAGGGCTTGTGCTAAAGTCTACCTTGCTTACTTACTTGGGACAAGTTTGAAGTGTGTGTAAAACAGACTTGGTGCTGCTGCTGCTCCTGATGATGATGACGATGTCAAGCAACTAATCAGCCTTAAAAACTTTCCCTTGTCTCTCACAAGAGAAGAGAAAAAGAGTTCATTTTTTAAAAGAAGAAACTTTCAACAACGCACAACACACATACACACGCCATAATAATAAATGTACTAGTACGGTAAAGAACGCAGTGCAAAAAAGTAGAACAGTGAACGAAGGAACTATAAGAAAAAAAGAAACTTTTTTTAAGCTGGGAAAGAAAAAAAGTAGTAAGGTTTTGATGACAAAACAGCAACTTTTGCAATTAGGCGCGTCTTAATTCCCTGTCTTCAAAAATGAAAAAAGGTAGAAATTTTTCATCTTCAACATTTTCTCCCTTTTTTGCACTCCTTTTTAAAAAAACAAAAATTGCTGGAAAAACGTAGAGCTGATTATATAAAGCCAACTTTTACGAAATCATTTCTTTCTAAAAAATATATCGACATTTTCTTTATGTCGACTGGCAATGCTTCAAAGAAAACTACACGAAAAGAAATTAAAATCAAGCATCAATACATTATGTTCTTATGTTTCCGTTTTGTGTAAACAAGAAAAAAAGAAAATTGCTACTTAATTATGTTTATTTTGCTTTAACCAAATATTACCTATAAGATCAAAGAGCTCGTTTTTCTTCTTTTTGAAAATATACAAAAACAACTTTCTTCTTCCCCTTTGACTTTTTTTCTTCCTCTTCCGGTTTCCATTAATATCGCATGGAAAGTACATTAACAGCAATGACCCATGATGATGCTGATGCTATGTGTCTTCCCAAAGAAAAAGTTTTGTTGACAAAATAAATAAACAAAAAGTAGGTTTTTCCACAGAGCATAAAACATTTTTGATGACTTGGTTTCTTGATTTTCAAACAAGAGCAAAAGTAAAGCTTGTTGTTAAGCGAATGAAAAATTATTTCTGATCGTTAAAATAAAATAAAAAAGAATTTCCATTTACTTATTATTTCTCAAGAAAAAATAATAGAGCAGCAAGAGAGCAACCACCTTATGTGCTTTCTCATTGTCTGTTGTAGTTTTTCTTTCCTATTATTTCACTTTTTACTTTCTTTCCATCATCATCATTCAAGAAAAAAATAGAGCAGCAAGAGAGCAACCACCTTATGTGCTTTCTCATTGTCTGTTGTAGTTTTTCTTTCCTATTATTTCACTTTTTACTTTCTTTCCATCATCATCATCACCGTACCCACTCAAGCAGTCATGAACCCATGTCGAAGAATCATCAAAGTTTTTTCTCAATTTTTTTCCCCGGAAGCAAAATGTATTGCACAAAAGTAAAAGAAGAAAAAACATTGCTTTCTTCTCTATTTTATGACTTTTCTTGGAAAGGTAGTTTTACAAGTACTTTTTTCTGCATTGATGATGATGATGACCATCAACTTTGTTTACAGCCAATGAGAAAATTAGGGATTTTTTTCGCAGCACCCTTATGTTTTACAGCCACATGGCAAATTGTCAATATCAGTTATTTGACATGATAAACGTCTAGACAAAAAATAAATATTACTGGTGGTTTTTTATCTTTCCTCCAGTAACTTTATTTTTCTGTTCTTATCCCACAACATTGTTTTTGAACAAGAAGATGCTGACGTTCCTGTCCTCACCCTTTCCTGTTTATTGTTTGGACAGATGGACGGGCGGAGAGAAAAAAGTTTTTTTCTCAGAGAAAAAAAGTTGACCTATCAGAAAGTATGACGGAAAGAGTTTTTTCAATAGAATTCCAATGTACTTAAGTGGAATGAGATGCTAGCATGAATATCACGTGAGATGAATTTGTTTGTGTAATGTGGGCTAAGGTATATAGAATAACAAGTCAAGTCAAGTTTTTCTTCTTGTCTTGTTGCTCTGCTCCTGTACTACTGATGAAGACGATTAGAATGGAAAACCCAGAATACTAAAAAAGTACAAAAAAGGTGAATGACCCAAAGTCGCCACCATCATTTTCATCTCATCATCGGCAAGTTTTTTT
>JAANSP010002035.1:0-13698 GCA_036850745.1 Homidia socia | reverse complement strand
TTAAAGGTATGACAATATGCATGCTCATTCTACGCAGTTTTAGGTTTGGGTTCATTTTTTGTCTGTTAAGACGAATTTGAGAATTAATAGTACGGTATGACGATGTTTTAGTGGCAATGCGTCAGAGGAAGAACGCTAAGCATATGACACACTCCAAACAACAAATATTTCCTCCCAAAGTTCAATGTTTAGCCAGTACTCAAGCAATTCAAGCAACTATAAAATGATGAGCAATATTCACAGCAGAAGCCTAAAATGGCAACTGAGACCAGTAAATACTAGCTTTTGTATGTATAAAGTGTAACCAAATAATGTTCGATGACGTAACGGAGTAAAATTTGTGGCTCTCACTCAACGACAAATAATAAGTCAATCGCGCAAGTTTTTTGTCAACTGCTGCTGACTCCTTTCGTTCTGGTAAAAACACACAGAGAATTTCCTGGCGGAGAACAAAAGTACACAGGTGATGCAGTTATAATTTTAGAGCTAATTATATTATTTCATTGTTAGTTAAGCTATGTTCGAAATTACTCCTGACATTTTTTAAGTAAATAAGCACCTAAGAAAAATACATTTGATGTTATGCAGAGCTCAAAAAGAATCCTAATTAAAACTGTATACACAAATTTAATAAATGAATGATGTCATTATTGAGCATTGTGCATTGATATTATGGAATGCAAAGCTAGGTGTTTGTTTCAAGTCCTACACATCGCATGACTATGAATTTCACTACTACCTACTGCAGGTGCAGACAGCTACAGCTGCAAGCAAACAAAGAAAACAGACGCTTTTATGCCTGCTTATGTCTTTAGCTTCATGATGATGGCAATGTTTACACTTACTCCGTCGTAATTTTAACTTTGGTTCCATGTTCCATGCCATTCAAATATGATAAAGTAAATATGGGTACACACACTCTGAGAAATCGCAATTTTTTTCTTGTTAAGTATTTTTTTGCGTCTTAGCCATAACTGACATGACGTAACTGCCTCTGTCTGAATAAAGAATGTTTGCCAATCCTATTCATGCAGAGAAAGAAAGCAGATATTGACAACTTGTCTGATGAGGGAAAAGGGAATAACCTTAGATAATTAGATGCACAGACCTAAAATGTAGGAATTTCCCCTCGTTATTGCGAAATGATAGATACAATACAATTGATGAAATCTATATATAAATAGGAAAATCGATACGATGATGATAATGAAATTTGAACACCCATTCTCAATTCAAAAATGGAATATGAAACGTAATATTTTGTTAGTGTTGCTCTCCGCCAAGTGTGTATTAATTTATAAGCTCCTCAGCGTCCAAAGCGCTGCTCTCAACAGACGAAATTAGTTTTCCGAAACTGTGAATGTAATACCAACTAAAGCTACATGCTAGGTGATTTCAACTAACAAAGACATACGGCATCCTACATGTTATTTTACTTTTTATGTCACCATATTTGTTTTTATTCTATATTAATGGTTGGAAAGTAGTAAAAGAGAAAGACTTACATGGAACGATACACTGCAGATAACGAAAGATAATATCTATAAAGAAAAACGGAATGTATGGTGGATGATACTTCCTTCACTTTCACTATCCGTGGGTCTGTACGTCTGTTGCGTTGTTGCGGTGAAAGCTTCCTCCTCTCTGAGAAGAAGGTTTACTTGTGAAACGAAAATATCAACAAGTTAGAGAGACTACTTCTTTCTACACGAACGTACAACGATTACTCGTTCCTTCATACACTTCACTTCACACCGACCGCACAAACCTCCCACCAAAAAGTATGTTATGCACTTATGTAGTATATATATAACATTTAATTACCTGGTTATTTCTCGGTACTTCAGAACTCATCGACAATTTCTTTCCACACCGCGTAATAGCGGAAGTGGTTTGCATAATACAAAAATAAAAAACAAGTAGTATACCTATGAAATCTACGGAATCAATAAATAATCAATCGATGTCCTACACTACTACATCTTTGTAAAAGTAAGATAACCCCTTTTACTCCAGTTTGTATGGGATCACCAAGGGCTACATTGACGAGGACAACCAAACTCTGGATACTTCTGGACTCGACAGACTCTGACAACCTTACGAGTACAACCTTTTTGTGTTTCATTCAGTGAGAGTGTAGGTTATACATAGTGCATATTTCAGGATTAGACCCGGAATGAGCAGAAACTCTTCATTTGCGCACCAACGCGTTTACGAGCAAGGAGCTCATTCCATCCATATTATAGTTATAGACGGTTATGGTATTAAAAATGACATTTCAAAGACGTAGTTGAAGCAGCATAGTACAATAGCTGACTATCATGATCATGACATTTGGCAGTTTGATAAATCATTGTCAGTCGAGAAAGGTAACAACGCTTTTTACTTTATTATTCTTTTAAGCTAAAACAAACTTGAATGAAATTCAGTAAAGAAAAGGAAACAAAATTACAAATGGAATATACAGCGACGACTGAACCGAGTTATTGCATTGCACACTGTGAGGAGGATGAGATT
Organism: Homidia socia; assembly: GCA_036850745.1. Taxonomy (NCBI): domain Eukaryota; kingdom Metazoa; phylum Arthropoda; class Collembola; order Entomobryomorpha; family Entomobryidae; genus Homidia; species Homidia socia. Next base: position 11,181 of record JAANSP010002035.1, on the reverse strand, counting down.
AGTGACTCTTAACGTAGAACTCTGTTTGACTTGCACCAACTTCATCCTCATGATCCAAAAAGTACTTCATTGAATAATACGTTATACTTTTAAATTCTATCTATCAACGAAAAACGACGTTTTTTTATTTAAGAATAACAGCAGTAATAATACACTAGAGATTCTCGAAAAGAAACGAGCTTTCCACAATTTTATTTCTACTTACATGTCGTAAACCACGAGCAGCCGGCTCCACAATATGAAAACCTTTCGGGTGGTAAATATCTTGATTTTGTTGCAAAATAAAATTTCTCACGCGAATAATAGCCTGTTCGGATTAATAATATCTGTACTATAATGCTAACTAGTGTGATACTTGTTGTAAATAACTGAATAAGTCGCCATAAAAATGAATTTAAATATTTTACTCTTTCTGTTTTAGTTCTCTGGCAAACTCGTATCATAAAGCAAGTAAAAAATTTGCAAACTCCGTCCCAAATTCTTTTGTAGTCCAATTGTTCTGCCTTGGCAAACAATGAATTAATTTTCCCAATAGTGTACTCAAATTCAGCTTCGTCAATCTAAAATGATTAAATCGTAGTAAGGATGTACACTATGAGAAAGTAAACAAAACACTAGTCGATATTTTTCATATCCATCATTATTATTACTCTTCATTACCCATCGGGCCAATCCTTCCGGCATTCTTACGCTAAATTGAGTAAGGTTTGGCTTCCCTGAAATATCAAAATCCCGAGGAATGATATAAAGCTCTTCAGGATCAGGCACGCCAAAGTGTTGACATAAAGCTTCAATTTTTTCCATTTCACTACGTTCAGTTACGTTTTCCTGACCGTGGCCGTGATGATGTTTGGCTTCTTTTTTCTCGTTTTCTCTTGTAGAACTTTCTACAAGTGTAAGTTCATTTAAGCTTCCTACACCATGTTGTGCAGGCTTTACTTTCGCATGCTTTTAGTAAGGTTTGGCTTCCCTGAAATATCAAAATCCCGAGGAATGATATAAAGCTCTTCAGGATCAGGCACGCCAAAGTGTTGACATAACGCTTCAATTTTTTCCATTTCACTACGTTCAGTTACGTTTTCCTGACCGTGGCCGTGATGATGTTTGGCTTCTTTTTTCTCGTTTTCTCTTGTAGAACTTTCCACAAGTGTAAGTTCATTTAAGCTTCCTACACCATGTTGTGCAGGCTTTACTTTCGCATGCTTTTTTTCATTGCTGTGCACCATCTCGTGACCAGAATTGGCCGATTACTGAGCACCAAACACTAAATTGCCCACACCCAGTACAAGTCTCTACGATTAGTTTAGATTATTGGGGCATTCAGTAGACCTCCCTGATACAACACAATTGCCCACACCCAGTACAAGTCTCTACGATTAGTTTAGATTATTGGGGCATTCAGTAGACCTCCCTGATCACGAATTTGTGAAAAATAAACGGCTTGACATGATCTTTTATAAATCGATAAATGTCGTGTGAATAAGGATTTTTTTTGTTCATACAAAACTTTCTAGTTTTCAAACAACAAAGAAGTGGTCCTGGAAATAAAATAAAAAATATGGAATATCAACCACTATCATCATTTTCACCATAAACGTTCTTTCAATTTAATATGCCATTAGCTTTCTTATGCTCAGGAAAGGAGTCTACCTACCTATGCGAGCAAATAAATGGTGTACACAGGAATAATGATTATATATATTTTTTAATGCGTAAGCGTAACAATAAGTTTTATTTTACATTGAACGTTTACATACCTTAACTTAGATTATATAACAAGTTTGAAATAAATTGATCATGAATTAAAATGACTAATAATTCCAATTGACAGTGGCAAACCAATTCATGCCGCCAATTGTTCATTTTAAAATTAAAATAAAACATAACAATAATAAAATATTTTTCAAAACAAATATTTTGCAGTCACATTTCCAAAACTATTTTCCATTTCATTTGTACAAAGTTAAGACCAGTTTACTAATGCAAGCACTAACATGGCCAAGGCCATTACCGTACCGAATTTTACAACACTGCCCCTTGAACTGTCGTTACCTCCGTTTCCCCCTCCTTCGCATCCATCATCACGACGGCCTGTTTAGAAAAATATTTATGCTGTCTTTAATATTCTCATTCAGCAAAGTGGAAATGGTACTTTGAGTACTTACTTTCAGCATAACATTTTCCTTGATTTTGAAGACAATACTCTGGCTGTATGCTGTCGGCAGCGATTCCTCGTTTAACCATGCGATCTCTGTTGGTCACCATTCTGTATTCTGCGTCAATATGACCGGTTTCTGGATGAGACCACAGGCGTTCTGCATGAGCCGCTGCCCTTGGAAAAATTCTACTACCTAAAGCCTGATCATCAGCCTAAACAAAATATAGTGGAAAATAAATATCATTTTAAATTCGATTTTTGTAATTCAAGTTTTTTTGGAGAGTCAAAGTGAAAAATGTTCCAGCTTACTTGTTCGGCCCAAAGTGGAGTTTCTGATCCGAGAATTTGCCCATTCCTAACTGCCTCCCCTGCAACGCTATCGTTTGTGAATTTGGCATATATTTTTTCAGGGTTGTTGTCATAAACAGTCTAAAAGTTAAATTAGAGGTAATCTTTGCAACTCAGTTTGTTAAGATTTCAATGGGAAATTAGTAAAATGTTGTATGAACTCATGCTTCACAAACCTGCCAGCCTTTAATGGGTGAGCACCAATTATGACCGTCACCAAGCCAAGCTTGAAATCCACAGTCAAGATACAGCGCATCCACGTTCGAAAATACTGTTCTGTATCCTTTTTGCAAAAGACCACCGATGTTTGAGTCCCCAGCTAAACAGTAAATTTACATAAAGACTAAACTGTTGATGCTGTTTACCGATTACAGAACACTTCATATTATTCTATTATTAAAACTTACAATCTGACCAAATCTGAATTATATATCTAGATTTGTCCAAGTGAGTTTCGATTCGGTCGGGATGGGTTAAACCAGACGTCCACAAGATAACTTGAGTATCGGTACCGGAAGCGTTAAGGAGTTTTTGAAGTGCTAAAATAAATGACATTAATATTTATTAGTGAACGAAAAATTACTCACTAACATATTTGAATTTGAAAAATATGTACTTTTATACCTTTTTCTTGGAACTCTCCCCATAGCCTGAAGAAACCATCTTGTGTTAAGGGATAATTGTTCGCTTCCATCCAGTCAGTAATTTGCTTTGTAGTATTGTAGCAACGAAAGTCCACTTCATCTCCTCCCATGTGGAAAATATCCTTGTCAAACATGTCCATCATGTCAGTAAAAATAGTACCTATGTCAAAAAATCAAAACTTTCATTTCAGTGTTTCTAGTGCGTGTGATCTAGTAAGCTGAATTGTTTCTTCTACGTACCTATTACTTCGGTCACATTATCATTGACAATGTTCAATTGGCCGCATGGTGGCTGAACACAAAAGTCATACCATGGTTCTTTATCCACACAAACTACCAAGTCACCCATGTTGTCCTTCACACCCCACTGATATCCATAACCTAAGTTAATTATATTAAAGTGTTATAATAGAAGAATTTTACAAATACATTGAGAATTATTCTCATTACTTCATCAAATTACCCGAATGGGCTGGTTGGTCAAGTTCCGGAATCACTTTAATACTTCTTATTACTTCATCAAATTACCCGAGTGGGCTGGTTGGTCAAGTTCCGGAATCACTTTAATACCCCTTTGTTTAGCATAGCTAACTATCTCTTTAATCTTTTCCACGGAATAGATTTTGTTTGGGCTGTAAGCTCCATATTCAGTCATCTATATTTGAGAGATTATTTTCAATTCGGTTTTAGAATAATTAGAATAAAGTAATAAAACGCTTAAAATAATATCGTTTTACGATGCATTTTTGTTGGTTTTAAACTCGTAATCCCTCTCACCATAAAGATACTATTTTACAACAAGAGATATTTTTGCATGAATCTTCTGTACTCTTATTAAGAGTCTCTAAGTCTCTTACCTTTGGTAAATGTTTCAGTTCCATAGGGAATGAGTACGAGTCAGTAATATGCCAATGAAAGACTGACATTTTGTTATAACTCAAACCATCAATTAGTTTCTTGATGTTGTCGACGGTAAAGTAACTTCTGGATGTGTCCAACATGACTCCTCGGTATGGAAAAACAGGCTTGTCTATCACAGTTGCATTTTTGACAATCTAGTAAATTGATGAAAAATATTGAAATTACAAAAAATATTTTAAATATTTACATGTTAAAAGAAATATAAATGTTTTTTTTTTTACCTGCAAGACGTCATTAACCTCGTCGTATGCAATTAACTGACTTAGTGTCTCAAGGGCATGTCGAGCACCGAAAAATGTTTTTGCTGTGATAGCGGCTATGACAGTCTCCTGATAATTTCAATTTTCCAATAAGCCAGTAGAAAATAAAAAATAAAGTTAGTTTAAATACTACTACAGTTCCCCTCACCTTATTGTCGGCGGAAGAATTCGATATTGTCAATGTGTAAGATTCATTAACTGACAAAACAAGATCGGTTGTGCCGTCTTCCACAGTTATCTGAACCTGAAGTTGATTTTGTAAAGGTACCCCTGTTTCGTTTATAGGCTGGTCAGAGCTCTTTGCAAAATCACAAGATACCACATTTTTTAATTTTTAGACACCAGCATTTGCATAATGTACTTGCTCTATAGAAAAACAATATTGTAGCAGTCGTCAAGTATTTTTTAAAGAATTTTTACCTTTGAAATGTATGATTGGAAAATTTCAAACGATGTCTGAAGCATGCCCCTTATTGGAGCAGGGTTCGACTGCAGATTTACTAGCGTAATGTTTGAGGGGTAAAGTGAGACTAGTTCCTTTCCAATGAAAACCTGCATGATTAAAAAATTACACCGCTTAATAATATTCAATGCAGCAAAGTGTAATTAGCAATCCATGAACGCGAAACACGTTAGCTAACCCTTCCAGTTGGTTTTGGCCACAAGCTACCGAGATCATCGCAATTCAGCTTGCAAACATTCATAGAAACCTCCGCAACTTCGTTGTCATTTTTAAGCTATTCGAACACATCGTTTATCCTGACACACGAAAGTATATAATGTTGAGACCCCTCTCTGTCTGCATCAATTAATATTTTATTTCAAATTAGTAAAATGCATACACAGTATGAAAAAAGTGCTGTATAATACCACAATTCTTGGAACAACTTACTGGTAATTAGCGTTGGTAAGACCGACTGCTCCTACCAGAAAAACTACAGCAATCATCAATTGCATTGTCTCTTTGAATTTACCTGCAAATTATTAGACTTTTTACTTCAAAAAAATAACTTGAAATTAAGCATTTACAAAATAAGTTGTATTACTAGTATCTAATATATTTGTCAAAATATTCTTACCACGTTGGCACAATATCTGTTTTGCAACCACAAGGATTTCACTTTGTATCTGCCTGCGGGAGCAGTTCAAATGCACCCAAAAATATTCACCGTCGGATGAAAAACATTGCTTATATAGGTAATAAAAATATGGAACAATAAACAAGGATTAAAACGATTATCTGAAAAAATGTGATAACCCAGTCATGATAATGTCAATCGAAATAAAAAAAACAAGATCAAAGTGAGTAATTATAAGGGCAGATAATTCATGAAATGATTACAGATTAACTGGAAAAATGTTTGGTAAATGTAAATTAATTAGCAGAAACTCTTGAGTAAAACAAAACTAAATGTCAAAAACATTTCAGAAAAATCTTGTTTATTTAATTGTGATTATAAGGGCAGATAATTCATGAAATGATTACAGATTAACTGGAAAAATGTTTGGTAATGTAAATTAATTAGCAGAAACTCTTGAGTAAAACAAAACTAAATGTCAAAAAATATTTCAGAAAAATCTTGTTTATTTAATTTAATGTCATAATATAGGAAACGAGAGGTAAAAATAACGAGCTCTTGTGAACTTTATACGAATACATTTTTCAACAGAAATACAATAGATCTACAAAGTCTTTTAGATCTCCAAATTAAATACTCACTGGTACACCTTGCTCATCCGACCAAATAATAAACTTCTTTCACGTGATTTTATTTGCAGGCAGGGGAAAATATTAAACAGTTTGTTTCATTTAGAGTAAGGTTGTATATAACAGATTGGTATGTAATTTTAAGTTTGTTAATAAAATGTTTTACGTTTAGCATTGTCATTGAATGGAATTCACGGATACTCATACGACCTAGGTACTAGGTATATAGCAATAGGTACTAGCACTAGGCATGATTATAGTAAACATGTTTATTATTATAAAACCAATTTTTAGTAAGTGCTGTAGCATTATCTGATATGAGCACATGAAGCTAAACGACCACGAAAATCATGGACTGAACTGGATGACTTTCAGAAATAACTAGATACCTACTAAACCGTAGGAGAATCTTTGTTCATGCACCAGCAAAAAACAATATGAAATGAATTTGCATAACATTTTTGAATGGTCTTGTCCATATGCGGGAATGAGTCTACTATAACCTTACTCTTCGTCGTTGCAATGTAAATTACATTTTAAATAAGAAACAAAAGGAAAATATGAAACCCGTGCAGTAAAAACCTGTTTTCTGGAAATCCAAAAAAATGGTCGACATAAATTTACTAGTAAAGCTGATAAAAGGTGGCCATAGTTAGTTATAAGGAACGGAACGAATGTCCTATTATGCCCCAACTAACCAAAACCAAGCATCGATCACGACATTAATAAAAAATTGTTCATTTATGGCAGACAAGGTACCTATATCGGTAGTTTGGAACCGAAACGGTTGATAATGTTGTATGCTGTTTATTTATGAATTTGAGTTAGACATAATTCAGTAAATCCTTTATGCATGGTACCTATGTCGTTAGTACGCAATATAGACTGAAGATAAAACCTGATTTTTAATGCAATCAAATTTATTAATTTCTTCAAAACAGTATAACTACATAATTCCAAGATACGGCCTTACAATATTAAACATTGCTCCAACTAACGAAAACCAAACATCGACCATGACATTAGTAGAAAAATGTTTCACTGATGTTTACTATTTCTTCGCGTTGTAGACGCGACGTGCACGCACGTTGACTGGGTACCACCTACACGGGTACTTTGGAATTGAAACGGTTGGTTATATTGTATGCTGTTTATTTATGAATTCTAATTAGATATAATTCAATAAATCTTTATATATCCATGTCGTTAGCGCGCAATATAGACTGAAGATAAAACCTGATTTTTAATGCAATCAAATTTATTAATTTCTTCAATACAGTATAACTACATAATTCCAAGATATGGCCTTACAATATTAAACATTGTTTTCTGTTATATATTGTGTTTCATAACTGGTTTTCAATTACTTTCCATAAAATAGGAATCTAACGCCCGGGGATAGGTGGTAGAGTTGGGATTGCTGGAGGACCAGGGGTTGCAGGGGAGGTTGGAGCGTTGGGGGTTTCAGTTGTAGCTTCTTGGCGCTTTGCAGGAGGTGGGGCAGCTGTCGTTGGTTGTTCTGTGACAGGGGCAACTGTCGTGGGTTGTTCTGGAACAACTGTCGTCGTTGGTTGTTCTGGAGCAATAGTTGTTGGTTGTTCTGGAGCAATAGTTGTTGGTTGCTCTGGAGCAATAGTTGTTGGTTGCTCAGGAGCAATAGTTGTTGGTTGCTCTGGAGCAACCGTTGTTGGTGGTGGTCCCTCAGTCGCAGGTGCTTCTGTGGTGGGACTGATTGTAGTAGTTGCATCTTCGTTCTTACATTTGCGGCAAAATCTAACACGCCATAAAAGAAGACTACAGCGACACTCGGTTCTGTATTCGCTAGTTTCATTTACTATTTTCCATCGAGTTGCCCCTCTGCATGTCGAATCATTGATTCCTAAATATTGCAAAAATTGTAAATAAAATAAATATTATAAAAGGTCGTAAAGGGGTATAATTATTGTAGAAACGTTTTAGAAACAACAGGATAATAGTAAACAAATTTTAGCATCTGTAGGACTTACGAATTTCTCCCCCAACTTGATTGCATCTTCTTTGACTTTGACCATGGACCTCCGTCAAGCAGACAGTGAGTCCTATGAAAAGAAATCCAGCAAATAATTGAATTCCCTGCATCGTTATATACTCAAATATGCCGTTGCAGTTCCTGTATGTATGTGGGTGTCTTTTTAGCTCTGTTCAGTAGAGAGTTGGGCACTTAATGACATCTTTTAAGCAAAAAACTTGCTTTTTATATGTTTCCGAACTAATTTGCTGTATTTCTACTTTAAAGCTCAATTCCGGATCTGACATGAATTTATTAAATGGCAAAATAATTAATTGCTTGTTTCACAAGTGTTTTGAAATTGATACAGATGTTGAAACAAAACCGCAATACCATTTTATCATTATTTTATGTGTTCTTAATAATGCGGCACCGATAAAAAGATTAACTCTTAAAACAAAGATTCAGAATTACTACATGAATGTTATTTTACAAATGGTGCATTTCATACAAATTTTTTTTGCAACTTTTGAAAATATTCGATACGTTCATAATGAATGTGATCATATGGTGCATTTCATACAAATTATTTTTGCAACTTTTAAAAATATTCGATACGTTCATAATGAATGTGATCAAGGTTAAACAACGAATTTTTTCGGTCGAACATTTTTATTTTTATTAGTTAAAAGTTTGCATAGTTTTCGGTTTATCCAACTAACAGTCATTTTAAGTTACCATTTCAAAAACACGTGATATTAATGACATCTTAATATTTTTTACTTGGGTACAGCTATAATTTACTTACAGATTCATTCTCACTAACAGAGTAAATTACAAACTCAAATAATAATTATATTATTTAATATAAGTCACAATATATAGTGTGTTCTTATTGTAATACACTACATATAAATTGTTAACAGATAACCACCAATATGTTCTAATTAATGGTTTAAGCAGCAGCTATGCCTGTCACAAAATTTTCAGCTACGCACTAATTAATCTTATTTCTTTCGTTATTAGTTTCAGCATCCTCTGTTTGGAGTCTTTTCTGCTTCCTTCCACTAGTCAATTTACGGAACGGGGAATGGCATATCACGAATTTAATTAACACATTTAATTTAATGCTATATTGTAAGGCTTTGAAACACCAATAGACAATAATTGAATTGCGTTTGACGTAGTTTACTTTCGTTCAACTTTCACTGGTTTTAAGGTATGGTTTACTTTACACAATGATCATAAATGTACTTTTGCGCTTAGTCATATTTACTGCAGCCATAATATTTTCAACAAGGTACTATTTTACGTGCTTATCAAGCTTGCACATTTTTTAATTTTTGAAATCGATGAAAGTTTTTAAATTCTCAATACATATGTTAGTAATACGTAATACAGGAACACGAGGACAGCAATTAAATAGCTCGTTTAAAACTAAACCAGCGCGCGCCATCTGCTGATTATTGTAAATGTAATGTAAGTGATTACGTGCGGTCAATTAACATTATTCTAGCATAATATAATAAAACGGAAACAACATTGTTTAAAAAAATTCTTACGGAAAGGCCACACTGTCAATAATATGTTACGTAATATGTGCCGCGTGCGTTAAAGGTCATTAAATCAAAACTAAATACTAATCATAATAATAGCAATACAATTAATGTTGGTAAAGCAGCTACACAATAAAAACACTACTAATACAACGTATTTAATAAAGCTAAGCTTATATTATTTATCAGTATTTTTTATAATTAAAATAGTATGGCTTGCTATCGTTTTTGATAAAATGTCTTTAGCTTAAAAATATTAAATGTTAGATGAGAGACCAAAAATATATAATATAAATAGTTTAAATCATCACCACCACTCTTCCATTCAATATGTGTTTATAAAATGTTGTCATTTCAATCATTTTAAACAACCACTTTCTATTCGTGCAAAATCTGTAAGCAATCTGATATTTAGATTTCCACAAAATGTTCATACTAAGTATCCATATGCGCTTCGTTTAGTTTCGCGTTTTATTTTATTTTTAAATAAACATTCATAAAAGCTATATATTGATCACAAAGGACATTGTTGTGATTATCTTTCGTACATAACAGATCAATCGAGACATTTTCGTTTTTTGACAAACTCGGGGTGATAAATAATTAGGAATAAAAAGGCTTTTTAGCAAAATGATTTCTGCATGTTATGGTATTTTCAAGTTGCCCAAACACCTTACTTGTCACTAAATCTGACTGATATTCAAGTTTTCAGATTCAATTATACAGCTACATACTTGTAAGTGGGTGCGTTACAGGTACAATCTATCAACTCATTTAGTAAAAATAATAGTAGTTAGGTAGGTATTGTAACGGCGATGTTCATTACTTCACAGTATATACAGTTAACGATACATGTACGCTTACAATACAATATAACTCACAAACCCAAAAACGTTAACATTTCTTCGAATCAGTCTTATGTCGATCGGATGTTACGCAACTCTCGTTGTTAAAGTATAGAGGATTACACAAAAAATGTACAAAGGCATGGATGGTTAAAAACTAAATTTCGTTTGCACGCGGGAAAAACTGGTCACGGATCATTAAAGCTTCTGATTCACAAACAAATTTTTCATATGTGTTGTTTAATCCCGAAAATTCACTCGAAAAAATTATAACTATGAACCATTACATCACGATGGTCGGTGTAATGTAAAAAATAACTGATTTTTAAGCTTAAAGTACATGGGATAATTTGATATGCTGCTAATACATAGTTTGGTTAAATTGCAATTTGCAGTTGTTGTTCCGATATTTCTCTGCTACTAACCAAGTCAAAGGCAAGGAGACATTTTAATTAGGAAGAATTTAAAAAATATGATCGGTCCCCAACTGTATTTCCTTTTTAATTTGCGTTACAACTCTGATAATGATGGTACAACAATATTATTGATTTTGGCTTCAAAAGTCAGTCCATGGTTGAATATGAATATAAAACGAATAAATATTTTCAAGGAATCGCCAAAATCTGCCATTACCATCAAGCACGACACATTATTTCACGTATTCTATGCATTGTGGCTCAGATCAAATCGTTAGTTTTAAAAATTAACTTCATTTGGAGGATTGATATAAAAAATCAAATGTGGCTTTGAAGCC
>JAANSP010002034.1:0-13699 GCA_036850745.1 Homidia socia | reverse complement strand
TTTATATATAAAAATATGCATGTGCACTAACACATTTAAAAAATTTCAAAATGAAACTGTTGCCACTTGGCATTTTGTTTATCAAGCATCAGGCTACAGGAAAAGGAACTAGCTTACAATCGTACTTCCTTTTTATGACTTCATTCATACAGCTCCCGAGAAAAGGTTTTTTTATGCCATGCATGCCTACTTTTTCAAACAGATAGAAAGAATGGCAACAGCAACGTGCATGCATACAAACACACTCACACACGGCGTACGTACTTTTTGAAAAAGGGCATTAAATGTTTTGTAGAACTGAAAGAGGAAAAAGGAAGAACAAAGAATGCCACGTTGCCTTTGTCTTGCACAAAGTAGGAAAAAATCTTTTTTTCTTCAGATTTACAGTCAGTTCACTTCTTTCTTTTTCTACTCTTTCTTAAGTCACTACTACCACTGTGTGTACGGTCTGCTATTGCAAAGATCTATTACTGCGATATGCAACAGCAGCCTTTAGCGTTCCTACCGAATATCAACTAAATTTAGTACACGTTCAAGTAACTACATAATAATCTGATGTTCATGTTCATGCAAGCATTACTTTTTTCCTGATTCCATGAATACAAGAGAAAAATAAGTATGTATTATAAAATATCTTTTTGTTCATAATTCCATGTGCGGAATACCAACAAGTATTTAGTTACCAACCGTCAAGGCATTCCACAGCCGTTTCACATTTTACTTTAGCTTGACATATTGTGGAGAACTTAATAATAATAAAAATAATTTTGTTCATCCAACTTTCTCTCTCTATTTCCCTTTTTTATAATGTTTATCCATTTCTTCGGGTTGGTGGAAAATAAATATGACTGTGAGCCTCTTGAGCACTCTTTTAAATGAATGAGTTTACAAAAGCAGAAAGAAAACTACTTTTCTCCAAAGGAAGAGAAATACACTATCAATAGAAAATATGTAGATTGTAGCGAGCTACTTCATAAAATTAAGTACATGTACCTACGCATACATTCGCTTCCATTTAATCAAGGTGACTTCCTGTGGAAAAAAATCAAATTATATTCGCGCATGAATTTCGAGCAAACTTGTTAAAATTGATTAAAAGTGTTGGTTTTGCTGGCGTGCTGTACACTCACCAGACCAACCACCGTCGCTGTAAGCACCAAATCAATTACTGTATACTTACATGTCCGTTTTTTCTGTCAGGATGAGATAACTAATGAATCCTAAGAGGTGCTGTCGTGTTGCTGCTGCTACTGCTGCTGTTGTTGTTACCACCTACAAAACTATTGCTATTCTTGCTACTTGCAAATATACGTGTAGCAGTAAGTAGAAAAGATATATACTATTTTGGCTTTGCATTAGCTTGCCTTTGGTGATTCGCAGCAATCATCAATTTTGCTTGAATAACTAGGTTCAGTGATGAAGTGTAAAGTGGAGAAATGGCTTGGGTATATGGATGGATAGAAATTCTATTCTAATGCGTTTTCTGCTGATCCAGTTCTTTTTTTTTTGTAAAAAAAACGCTACCACCATCATCACTACTCACTGATGCGACTGTATAGGTATAGTCCCCATGCTCGCTAAAACAGCACTGGTGAACTCTTGACTGTTCAACAAAGCAGCAGCAGGAGAAGAAGAAGACGATAGAAATCGTAATTACACTTGCTACTTGATTTCAGCTGAGTGGATCATGTAATAATGTGCTAGTTCCATCTTTTCGGAATTCGATTTCTCCTCTTTTCAATCTACTCTAAAAATTCTTAAATTCCCATGCCCTCTGAAAAAAACATTAATTTTTAAAAGTGTGTTCAACTATGTTGGTAATGCACGTTCTGTGTTTATGTTATGTGGTGGTGGAGGAGGAGGAGGAGAATCTTCCTTGTCGTCATGTGTAGCAAAAAAACCTGTTTTTCACGCATCTACCTGATTGCATTATTATGTGAGATTTCGCAGTTTGATAAATGAAGAAAGCCTGGGAATAAGTACTCTTGAGCAAGCAATGAGATGAGCTCTTTTCTTCGCAGTAAAGCTTTTTTTATTATTTACTTCTCTTGCCACCACTACCATAACGATATGGATCACATTATTTTTTATGCTTCTCAATCAGAAGTTGTAGAAAATATTCAATAAGTTAATAACTGAAAAGTACGTTAAAAGGAGAATCTTACATTTTTTTAAAACGAGCTCTTCTTCACGCTCGCTATTATTAAATCACATTTTCCCCTTATTATGCTACTTCTGCTGGGGATATTATGCTGAAAAAGCGATTACTATCGCATGGGCATGTGTTTTATAAAGACCAATTGATAATGTAAGGGCATATACTTTAAAGATGTCTACAGATAGACATACACATATGTATATACTCTGAAATATATTACTTTTGTGTGTATGGAACATTTGCCACCACTCTCATCTCATAATTTCATTCCCAGCAAAATGGAATTCTTCTGGATCATATATTCCAGTCGAAGAAAGTGGTGAAAAATAGGTGAAAATTCTCCATCTGATTTTCTATTTTATCTATCTGTAGAACTTGGACAGATAGTGGAGAACACGCTGTATAACATTAGTAGTAGTAGTAGTTTTTCTTTTACAAGAGGAATAACTGACATGTGTGTATTTCCAAGGAAGTAGGCATTACATAAGTTTCTCTCTCTCTCTTTCAATTTTAAATTAATAATAAAGACTCAACATTCATTATTCATAATTAATTACGAAAGTTTGTAGAAAAAGTAATAGGGACACATAGAGTACGNATTAATAATAAAGACTCAACATTCATTATTCATAATTAATTACGAAAGTTTGTAGAAAAAGTAATAGGGACACATAGAGTACGCATCGCTTCATATTTCAACTCGTCTTGAATTTAACCTATTAGTCTTCTTGTAAGATACTCATGTTCTTAAATGTGACTCTGTGTCTGCACTCTCTGCACAGCAATGCACAAGGACGACGAGGATGGCTCCACTTTCTCATGATGTCGGCTTCCCTTGTGCCTTACATTCTTTGTTTCAAGAGGCAAAAGGCACGTAAATGTAAATTGTTCTGGGAGGCTATCCGTCTGTCTTTCTCACTCTCTCACTTTTTGCTTTGTGTACTACGTATAAACACAAAAGAAAGTCGAGTGGAGTGGAACAAGGCACGTTGGAATTGCAGACAGAAGAAAAAGGCACACATCGCATGTCTCCCATCCAACCTATCATCCATGCATACTTATACTAATTGCTCCACACAGAGTATTAGTATGTATATACATTCCTAATTCCAAAGTTAAAGAGGCTGGAATTTCACAAAAAAGTGAAACTTGTTTCGTATACAAAAAATGTTTTCTGAAAACTTGCATGCAAAGATCAGCAGCAGCAAAAAAAGTTTTTCGGTGAGAAGAGAAATATTATTCGCATCCTCTTGAAAAGGAAATCTTGAAAATGCTTGAATTATACATTAAGTTATGTAATCTATATTCAAAGAAAAGAGAATCAGTACTTTGAATTTGAAACTGAACTAACAAAAGTATTTAGCCTGACTATGACTATGATTTGGCCAATTTTGATAAAAGCTCTATTTAAAAAAGGCTCCATTTAGAACCAAGACTCAGAAATATGAATGGCAGTGTTTTAACTATCACCTTCCAAACCGTTAAAAAAAGTTTATTGGTTCCCCGAAAAAAGTGTTTTTATATTTTCCCCCGTTGCTAGATGTGTTCCATTTTACCTGTGTTATATTATGTGTGCATGGTGCACGCAGTAGTGCAGTGTCATAGTAGTAATAAAAATAAATACTTAATCAACCTATCGTTATACTGCAGTAGCAGTTACGTCCGTCCGTCCCAGTTGCTCTATTGCTATTATTAGTGAAATTGCGTGTTCTTCATCATACCAGTAGTAGTGAGTGATAGTGATCGGAGTCTTGCATTTACACATTTTTTTACTAGAGGGGGAAAGCCCGTTTACGGCGATCTGCAGCAAATTTTAAAATTCAAATTCTTATTTCATCATCAACAACAAACTTTGTTGATTCTTGTACGTTGTATTCGAAACTTGTTTGTGTTTACACGAAGGATTCTCAAAAAACCCCGTACATACATTAGGTTCACGGAAATTCTATACCTACCACCTGTGTAAGCAATCGATTACTAGCATATTTTTAGTGAATAGAATCTCATTTTGCCCGTGCTTCCACGATAATTTCTTAAGTACCCCACATATACTAGTATGAGTTTCAAGCTGCATCCTGAGTAATTAATGATGCAGTTGCGTGAAATTTCATTTCATGCCGTAGCGGAAAAATTTAAACAGTTATTCAGATATGATGGACAACACCGACTTAATTTAAAAAGTTATTTAATCATTTAATTCATGTACTACTGTTTTACTGACCACTGACAAAAAGTTTAAGTTTATAATCATTTTATTTTTCCATTCGAAAACAATGCTGAACGGAATCCATTGCTTGCATATGCCACACCGCACCGTCCTATCATTAGATAGTTATAAATTTCCATGTTTAATAGAAAGGGAATGTTAAATGGTGTTTTTATGGAATAAAACAGAGACCTGGCAAACGAAATTGAACAGTTTCTTCAGACTGGGTATTCATTGGACACTAGAAGAGTAGGTGGAGGAAAAAAAGAAGGGGGAAATGGTAGTAGTGGATGGTTATTTTCCCTTGCTTGCATACACTATTATTGCCTGATAAAATCATCCCTAGAAAAAATGACACTGTTACCTTTTTCTTCTTTACGTACATGAAATGGTACAATTCCATTTCACCCGAAATAAATTATTGCTAACATCTATTCAGGTAAAGGTTGCAAGAAAAAAGAGGATGATAATCTCCAGGGACCAATTTGCAGGTTGTGTGTATTGCAGTGGGGTCGAACGAAAGAGTCGATATAACAGTGTGTATGTGTAAATGTAGCAAAAAAGTAGTGGATACAATACCTACCGTAATAATATAATATTATGCATGTAAAGAGGAAAGGAGAAAGGGAAACATGTAGTTACATTATTGCATTACTTAGGTAATGGCAGTAAATGTAATGTGTTGTGTATATGTAGATTTGTCTGTGTGCGTGCTCACTTATTCCATTCATGACTTTTCTCTCTCTCTCTCACTTTCTCTCTGCACATCATTTTCTTACCTTTTACATCCTATTTGATGTTGGCTGGTTTTGGTACACAGAGGAAAAAAAGCATGTGTGCGTATCCAACTTTCACATGCCTGACAATGGAATCTCCAAGGAATGTTGAAGGAATGTAAAAAGCTTGTTGGCCATTGGAGTGCATCCTGGGTTGTTGTTAATAATGAAAATGGAAAACCTTGTGCTGTGCTGCTATACTTGCATGCATGTAAATGCATACAATAATGTTCCTTTCATTCATTCACTTTCTTATTACGCAACGACATTAGTTTCATTTCTGTTACAAGTTGAAGATGATGATGCTGCTGCTCCTGCTCTTGCTGCACACTATATAGCTTCATCACTACTTACATTTATTTTATGGCTAATTTTACTTTCAATAGACTGCCGCTAAAGCACGTTCCTAAAAATAAACGTACAAAAGTTATTTTTCTAATTAAGTACTAACTATCCATCCAACAGACAGTCGTTCCCCCTTTTCTCTCTCGTTTTCTTGTATGTACAGCGTTTTCTAGTAACGTCAAGCAAAAAAATAAATGCAAACTTTTTCCCTGAATAGATCTTCCAATATCATTTTATACAACTTTACTCACTTTTTTCCCCAGCTAACTTAATAACTACTCCCTTCCTTTTTGCATAAAGGTTGTTTTAATATTATTATTTATTTATTTATTTTGAGTTTTTTTTCAAGAAACTGTAGCTTTTCAAATTTCATAGAGCTGATTAGAAGATGTTTTCTACAAGAAAATTTTCTTGTTACATGGAGACTTTCACCTGGGCAACTCACAGTAGACATGTCACATGTTCCTTCATTCATATTGCATTTTCCTTGCTTTATTTATTCTATTATACATATTTATTTACGGAGAAAAAAATCCTTTTTCTGCTTTGCTTACTCCATAAGTTGAACAACTTTTTTCTTCACTTAAGCCTGTGCATACTTACTTCTTTTTTATTTCATTTAAAAACAGAATACCACAGCAGCAAGTAGCAAAGGACTTATGAACTAGTTTCTATACAGATGATGCTGTAGCTGCTGCTGCAAGCATGCAAACTTATTGCTTTCGCGTATTACCCTTCTTCCTCTTCCTCTCCTCTCCCTCTGTTATAAAAACATGTAAAGTATGGTGATTCACTGACTTAAAATAAAGTAAAAAGTATTACATGAATTTTTACTTTCCACTTATTGCCCTTTGCATCCCCCTTCTCTCTTTTTATTCCTTCTGTGCTTCTCCATTTCGTGGTGCGGTGCTTCTTCTTCTTCTTTCAGTCGGTCTTTATGTTCTTCCTCCTGATGCATCACATTAGGATTGATGATTCTCGTCATGACACAAGGGGACCCATGTATGACGTTGCTATATTAAGTGAGGAAAAGAAACAAGGGTATTGCATTCACGGGAAAAAAACATAATACGCCCTGTGTGCTTCCACTACCACTGTTTTTTCCTAGTCATTGCATTTTACATCCATTTGACTACACAATGACGACATACAAATATATACGGACAGACGGAACGGACTGTGTACATTACACTTATTCACTTCACAACAATAAAGGAACAAGCGACCGTGAACACACAAAAAAAAGTATATAAGAAGTGGTAAAAGAAGAAGAACAAGAAAAACAAGTAGAGTAGTTGTAGTGTACTAGTGAAAGTGCACTGTAATAATATCATATATAATCATAGAATTTTTCAGATTATATATGCATATAATATAGTAGTAGCCAGAAAACAAGAAACTGTTACCACAGCAGCAACAACGAAAGAAGAAGAGTGAATGAGTAGCAGTGGGTGAGTGAGTGAGTGAGCAGTGGCTTGAGCCGTTTATTCAATATTACATTGGCATTTGGCATTGGCCACTAGTTAGAAGCGTGACCCATACTGGATGGTTTGACAAGCATGAAATAAAAAAAATAAAAAAAAGTGTTTTCTTTTCGGTACGCCACGCCACACTTTACCAAGAATAAAAAAACACACACAAGCAAGAAGGAGTAAGTAAGTAGGAGAGATTTCCTATTTTTGTAGCCAAGCATAAGGAGCAGTAAAGCTTTTCATATTATACGGCCTGCTTCTTCGAAAAAGAAAAAAAATAACGTAGCAGTTGAAACCTTAATATCATTTTCTCCCTGGAAACCATATTATGAATGCTAGCTGCTGGTATTATTATGGTAGCAGTTTAGAAATGGTTGCTTACTTGCTTGCTGGTGGCTACAAAAAATATGAAATACACTAAAGATCGGGAAAATGCAGACGTCTGCGTGTGTAAAGTCATAATCTTTTCATTTCACGTGGTTGAAATGCACTGAGGGAAAGTGGGAGAAGGCTGATACGATATTGAAACGAATAAGAGTAGAAACATAGTAAAAAAAATATTCGAGGCGATTGGGCTGCATGATGTATATATTTACGTACATTACGTGTACTTGTTCCACTTTGGCGATATGAGTGATTTTGTTTATTATGTGCAATATAAAAATAAGAACAAAATATTATTGTGGAGGAGAAGAGCAAGCTAGTATGTTTGTATATTATGTCATGCAATATTCCCATAGTAATAATAATAACAAGAATAATGCAAGTTGTAGGCAATAAGGAATAAGAAGAGAAAGGGCAATGTCAGATTCGATATAATCTAACATTTTTTGAAACTGTCCGATTCCAGCACTATTATGAGCTTTTTTTGTAGCTTGAGTATTTCTTCCACTTGGTGTTT
Organism: Homidia socia; assembly: GCA_036850745.1. Lineage (NCBI taxonomy): Eukaryota > Metazoa > Arthropoda > Collembola > Entomobryomorpha > Entomobryidae > Homidia > Homidia socia. The sequence continues at coordinate 5,841 of JAANSP010002034.1, read as the reverse complement.
CGCTTTGATAACGCATTTTTGTTGTGTTTTGACCAAGAATAAAAAAAAGCTAGAGCCAGCTAAAAGCGTCTGGCCTGCTTTCGGTTTTACAAAAAAAAAATTGAGAAAAAAAATGAAATATCAAATACCCTTTTGGACTTTGAGAGTCAGTGATCGAGCTGTGAAGCATAATAGGTAGCAATTTTTGAACCTTTATTGCTCTAAATAAATATTAAAAAAATTGAGAAAAAAATGAAATATCAAATACCCTTTTGGACTTTGAGAGTCAGTGATCGAGCTGTGAAGCATAATAGGTAGCAATTTTTGAACCTTTATTGCTCTAAATAAATATATCAGCGATAATATTTTCTATGACTTTATGCTTGCTTCTGCTTCTTCTGCTTGCTTTCTTATTTTTGTTCCGTGCCTTGTCCGTATTACTTTCTTTTTTATACCGTCCGTTCGCCTGAAATGAAATTTGATTTGGGGACAGAGAGAGAGAGAGAAAACAGGAGGTTTTAAAAGTAAGTAGGCTCCACGATACATCGGGGAAAAAATGCGACGATGACGCTCTATTAGAGCCAATGTTGTTCTTTTATATGAATTTCACCTGTCAATGATATTTTTCTATGATGTAGCAGCACTAAAAATATTCGCTACTCCTGTATACCTTTCTGAACGAGTGGATGGACTTTTACCGTTGTCGTGTGTAGTACGCTTTTGTTTATTTAAACTTTGTCGATTGTCATATTATTACTCTCCTTTCTTTCTTTTTCTTGCTATGGCATGATAGAAAGGAAAAAATATTACACAAAAAATGTTATCGGCATTCCTAGTCATTCTTCAACGGAGATATAGTCAGCTGGCAAAAGTACTTAAGTAAATGATAAAAAATGGCATTGCACGGGATCTTTGAAATTCGATATACTTTACTTTTTTATGTTCTCACTGCTCCACACCATGAATTTCCTTGTCCATGAGAAGGCTGAGCAAAGTTCAAGACGCATCTTGTAAACTGCAAGATGGAAACACATACACAAATACGTATACCTACTACTCATATACTTTGAATCTCCTACTGATGGCAGTATATTAAGTGTCTCTTTGGCTCAATAAAAAAATACATGGTAGCTGCGACGACTTTAGTAGCAGCAAGCAATGGAGAGAAAAAATACACAATTTCTATCCATGTACATATTTTTATGAAATAGAGCATGTCTATTGAATCTAAATGGGACGGAATGAAATATATTTACTTTATTTCAAACAAATTAGCTGTTGTTGGCGTATATTGTCCCGTTGCGTTTGCAGTTTTGTGTCCGCCTGTCTCCAACTACTGCTGCCGCTACTACCTTCAGTGGAGTAATTTATTTTTTATTATTATTATTTTATACTTGCGTTGGGATATCTGCTGCGGCTGCTTCAATGACAGGGACACTACAACAACAACGGCGGCATCACAGCCCAAAAATTGTATGTTCGTTTTGCGTTGCTGCTGTTGTTGTTATTCCTATTTTGCTTTTGCTCGTAATGCATGTGTACAAATTGTAGAAGGAAAGAGATACAGCCAGCTTATTTTTCACTGCTCACATCACTTTCATCGTCCTACTAGTAGTGGTATTCAGCAGTTGTTCTTCCCCCATATAATTTACCATAAGCCTGGTGGCAAAAGGAGGAAATTTCAGCGAACGCAAACTAAAAAAATGATACATATGTATACCACCTAAATTGTTAGTTTTATAAGTTTCGGTAAACATACATATCTACGTGATGTGTGTACGTTTTTGCTTACTATACCATATCCCACAGTACACAGACAGAGTTGTTACAGTTAAAGTATTTTTTTCTACCAGAGAAAGGGAGAGAGAGAGACGCACATAAACAGTATTCGAAAGTTTATGCACGGGAAATAAAGGCTTGGAGGGAACTTTATTTTTTATACCATTATCTAGAGTAATGTAAAAGAGAAACGGATGGAGGAGGCAGGCACTTGAAGTGTGCCTCAAAGAAATATCATACGCTGAAAATGCTACCTTTGTTGCTGCTTCAAACAACAATATGTGTATATATTTTTGTGCCATTTTTGATGAAATTCTAAATAATATTGCAATGGCGTAGCATTTCGCTTCTTTCAGTACGGCCTTACTCATGATTGTAAAAGTATGCATGTACCCATATGTACGGACGTTTTACAGAGGAATAGAAAATGGGTACGGACACAGACGCCTAATTTCACATGTCTTGTAAATAGTTGTTACTAGCACTACAGTTGCTACTACTACTACTGTTGCTGGTGATGCCATACATTTAATGCAAGCTCCCCACTTTTTTTCTTTGATAGCGGCAGCTACAGAGAAGGATGTAACGTGAGAGTAAAATAAAAGTTGTTGCCTCTTCTTTCTCCACCTCTCTACCGAATTGCTCACTGCTACTCCGGTAATAAAGCAGTCTTGTTTTTCCTCAATTTTTATTATATACCGTCTGGTCTAGTATGACAGTAGTGTGGTAAAATTGATGATGATAGCGATGATGATGAGGATGACGATGTCGACGGCAAAGCTACTCGACAGATTGAAGATTTCGTATGAAATTGTGTTTGTTTGGACCACTTGTTTAACAAGTACTACACACACATACACTACTGCATCCACTACTACTACTGCTGCTGCTCCCTCCATTACTGCTAAAAAGCAAGCTATTGTGAAAGTGTGTTCTTTGTCATCACCATTTCAAGTAACTGCATGCCTCCACTTTTCTTCCATCTCTTTGGTAAATACATTTACCAATGTACACGGCAGTGGTGTGTGGGTGCAGCAATGAGGTTAGTTGTGGTAGTAGATATGCGACTTGCTCTTGCTTCTTCTGCTGATGAAACTGCATACTTAATTTAACCTGAAGAGGAAAAGTCTCTGATGATGATAAAAGCGAGAGAGAGAGAGAGACTATTGTGTTTTGTTATGCTATTACACAATGAGAAATACGCATACTACAACAACCTGCAACACTGTCGTCTTTCAACAGAAAACATTCTCCTTCGGGAAGAAACCAGAGGTTCTTTCGAATACCTTTCACTACGATTTTACTAACCACCGCTGTATTATATTTCTTTGAGTAGAAAACTACTTACTACAAAATGAGCCCACCTACACGTAAATACTTATCTAAACTGTCATATGAATATTTTGCTCCTCTGAGCTATCATCACGAATACCTATAAAGTGTAGAGACAAGTAGAGGCAACTACAGCAACACTCATTTAATCTCAGTGAAGAGTAAAATTCTAATTTGTCAAAAATAGTTTTATCTGCGCACAAAATCATTCAAGCATACTATAAAAAACTTGAAGCATTTTTACATTGGTTACCTGAGCGTTTAAAACTAAAAAAGCAGGTTGTTGAAACTTTACAGCTCACCTGAGTACTTTACTAAGATGTTATCTCAAAAAGCTGTCCCAAATTAAGTAGTTGGGTTTGTTTCAAACTACATCATAATATAGCATTTGCATATATAGTGGTAATTCAAACATAACATGGAAGACATAACATGACAAGTCAACATTTAGAAACATCATTTCACTTTTCACGTAAAAGAGGTAAATAATTTTGCCTTGTGAAAGAGATAAAAATACATATTTCCAGTTGCGGGTATTTGTAAGTGTTCCTAATTAGTGAACGGAACAGGGAAAAGGTTAAAGAAATATTTCAAATGTCAGAGCAAACATAATTTAATATTATTTTATTTTAAAATGAACAGTATTGAGGAGTGAATTCATGTCGTTCTGAAGTACCAAGAATTTTAGAAAATCAAGAGAAAATGTTAAGTAAGTTGTACTCGAGTATTGCTTAAATACTTGAGCAAATGTTGAATGGATGGATGTAAACACAGTCCGTTATGCGAGGAAATTGAGATGCATAAACATTATTAAGTTTTTGATTGCTCAATGTGCACAAATATCGGACATATTATCCAAACTACAAGAAGATTTCTTTCAATTATAGGCAAACATTTTATGTTGGCGCTTGACCTGAAATCCTTTTTGTCTATCCGGTTTGTAAAAGTGTCCCTTTTTCTATTTGCATTGATAAGAAAATTCTTTAAAAAGAAAGATTTTTAATGTCGACAAATAGGCTTTTGATAGAGAAGCAAATATAATATTTCCTTAGGAAGCAAGTGCTAACATTTGCAGTGTAGTTGAGAAATTGGGGGTTTAGAGTTTGAAGGATTCTCGGTGGAATCGAAAACTTGAAATACTTATTCTACGAATCAGAATTCTCGGGTAATTATTTCATATAAGAAATATGCGAGTATTACTTCAATGAATCAGAGAAAGAGTCTATGCTCTTACAGGATTTATCTGAAATGTATATCTCATTTCATTCCGGGACAGAGATATAAATCAGAATAAGGAATGACAGTGTGTGCAGCGTAAGTACTGTGTAGAGTGATTTATTAGCAAAAAGACGAAAAGTCGTAGCAAAAGATTTTTTCCTTTGAGAAACTCCTTTTTTAGCGCAAACTTACAATAAAAAATAAATATAGAGTTTGGTTGAAAAACATGTTACAATAATTGCTATTACGCTGACCAACGTTCAGCCAATTAGGTACGAATGGTATATAAAACCAAAAGCCACAAAAATGTTTACAATAAAAAAAGATAAATAGACTAGTGCATTATTAATGCCTCCTTTTGAAATCATAGGATAAAAAGCTACTTGGTTGGTATTTAACCTACCTATTCAACTGAATGGGTTGAAGTAAACGTATTTATAACTATGCTCTCCTATCTGGCACATAGTGGCAAGCGTACGTTATTATTGACCACATTTCTAACGTCAACATGCCAAAAAAGACGGCATCGTTTATTTTTTTAGTTTGGTTAAAAACATGTTACAATAATTACTATTACGCTGACCAACGTTCAGCCAATTAGGTACGAATGGTATATAAAACCAAAAGCCACAAAAATGTTTACAATAAAAAGATAAATAGACTAGTGCATTATTAATGCCTCCTTTTGAAGAAAAGGATAAAAAGCTACTTGGTTGGTATTTAACCTACCTATTCAACTGAGTGGGATGAAGTAAGCGTATTTTCAACTATGCTCTCTTATCTGGCACATAGTAGCAAGCGTACGTTATTATTGACCACATTTCTAACGTCAACATGCCAAAAAAGACGGCATCGTTTATTTTTTTACGTGTTTGCCATTCTCTGTTGCCAAAACTGTTGGCAAAATATACAACTATACCTTGTTGCAAGAAAGCGCTAACAATGCGTCTTTTTTAAACGTGTCAATTTGTTTATTTAATTATTGGCCTGGAAGCTGAGTAAAAGTATTAACGATACAAACTGATAAACACGTTTCTGTTTCTCCGTTTGTCCAAACTCTGAAATATCGCCTTAAAGAAACCATTTGCTTCAGAAAAGATTTGCGTTGGGCGAATGCAAAATCAACCAGTGGCACTGTACAGTTCGATCACACGTTGTTTTGCTCTCTAGCAAATTTACAAGCCAATGAATCTTTCGCTACTTTTTCGTCTGTTTTCAGCACCCCTGCAACCATACATATTTTTTATTTTGCAAACTTACGTGCGGAATAGTAGTTTAAGAAGAAAATAAATATATTATTATTGTATTCCTCTCTATAGCCAACAGAAAGGGAACGGTTTGCCTCTCTGTTTCTTCTTGTCACGAAATACATGCTCAATGTATGCTATCTGTATGAAAGCAGAACGAGTTACAAGGGGAAATTTGTAGTTTTTTTGTGTGGGAAACAGTCGTAATATATATTTTATCTGTGCTTTCTCTTCCATCCAACAAGCAGCAGCAGACTGGTGTGCGACAAATGAGTTTTGGCTTCCT
>JAANSP010002033.1:0-13704 GCA_036850745.1 Homidia socia | reverse complement strand
ACACCATAGGTAATCTATAGTAGGTAGGTAGTAATGTGACTCGTGCAAAAAGAGTCATAAAATTTCTTGTATTTCCATCTTTGGCCCATTTTACTCTTGCTCTTGGCTTGCATTTTTACAGACAAATCGACATTACATGCATTCCATGCGCAAAACCTTTATACGCACAGACTTACAACAATGTAATACTTAACATATATTTATTGTAAGTTTGAGTTTTTGAGAAGAGAATATAATTTTTTTACTCAACACACTAATAAATATTTACGCTTGTCATCACCAAATAAGTGAATGTTTAGGCAGACCAATTTTTGTTTGATTTCATTCCTCGTCGTAGCCCCTCTTTCCAATAAAACATAAAAACCATCAGTCAGTCAGCCAGTGTTGATCTAATAAATCTGATAACGTCCGTGCATGTATGTACATACATTTTGTGTAATAATAATACGCGTCGCGAACGTAATAACTCCAAATTTAGAGAGACTTGATGCAATAATAATAATACAGAGCTTTGAGGAAGAGCAGAGAGAATATAACATTCCTTCGTTGGGTAAAGTTGGACCACACAAAAGCATTAAAATACAAACAAAAAGAGATAGCAGAATTATTACAAAAAAGCTCAAATCCCAAGTTTGAGATTGCATTTATATCATCATCATCATCAGCGCCATCATCATCAGCATTTTATATAGGCATGGATTGTTTTGTGTGTATTTAATGAAAGGGAGAAGTATGTCACTGGGCTATCTTTACTATCAGCAGCAGCAGAATAATAGTTTTGTAGACATTTCTTTATACCAGCACGAACTTGCCAGTTCAGGTTGTGAGTATGCGATCAAAAATAATAAGAATTACAACAACGAAAAAAAAACTAAACAAAGGGAGGTTCCAACGTTCCAATGACATGGTCATATTGTATCATTACATTATTTGATTTTGTGACTTGCCATTTGACACCACCAGCATATAGCGTAGAGCGCTAACTAGGATTTACAAAAGTAATTTTTTAAACTGCTGTTGTTGCTGCTGCGTTCTATAGTCAGTTTTAAAGACAGTCAGGTCTAGACGGGACATTTGATATTATTATTCTAAAGGTTGTGGTGGCGGAATGAAGAAAAGTTTTATAGTTTGTGTGTGCTGATGAGTTGCAACAAAAAAGTGCAACCAACCGCTATCATCATCATCATCATTAACAAAGTATACTTGTAAAGGATTTATACAATATTTGAAAAGAAACAATTCAATATTCATGGCCTGTTGAAAAGCGTAAAAATGTGTAGGCGTACAGGTAAGTAGAGGCATCGTTGATTTGCTGCTGCTACTTTATTTGATTACTTATGCATGCACAAACTGAAAAAAGTGAAATGAAATGATCCTGGTGACCTGGTAAAAAATTGAACTCATGAGCAGCACCACTATCTCTAGCACCAGCAGCATCAACCCTGTATGCATTTTATTCCGTGTCTCGCTTACGCACGCATCCATTACATTTTCCTATACCAGACTCAGGTATGTATTAGGTATATATTTTGCCTTCAGAAGAAGAATGCCTCCCGTACGCATAACTAAATTCCTAACGAATACAACAGAGTACTAATCAGAGAGAGAGAATAAAAGTATTTGCAAAGTTTTATTATTACACACCTGATTCATTCCTAGGCATGCCCCATACCATGCTTCATTTCATGAATCATTTTCATATTTTTTTCACATTACTGCCTCGACTGACAGTTTGCAAGAAACAATTTGCATTTTTTAGGGTTTACTACTACAACTACAAGAAAAAGTGTTGTATAGCGTGAGATAATTAAAGAGACAAACAAAAAAGCTTTTAAAGAGCTGCAACAATAAGATTGAAAAAAAATCTTATACAAAATAGCTTGCAGCTCTCAAAATGGTAGTTTAATAGCCTCTCTCAGTCATGCGGACAATGTTGTTGTGAGGCTCTTCGTGTATGTCATGCAGAGATTTGTATCTTTAAGGCAAATCATAATAGTTGACAACGACATTTGTCTTTGCTGTTTCTACTAAAGTAGAAACGCATTTCTATTTTAAAATGCACACCTTCTTCTTCGCCATCTCCGACGACACCGATCTGTCTATAAATTTTGAAATGTATGGGCTTAACATATATCTCAAGGAACGCATGTGGCAGTTTAAAAATACAGCTTTCCCTTAATAAAAACATTCACCATCTCTACTCACTCATGCTACTTGACTTTAAAATAAAGTTTATTGTTACTGCCTAGTGCCTGCAACAATTACTACATGCGTGATTTTTCAAATGCAAAATCCTTTTATATTGTAATTCATCATTTTCTTTTTTCTTCTTGCTTGCTTCTGCTAGTTGACATTTTGATAAACTTGTTAGAAGCGGCCCATCCTCGAATCTACAGTTTGACAAGATGACACGACACGTTTTCCGTTTCGTTGCTGCTATTAGAAAGCTCATTAATAAGCGATAAAGGGGCAAGCAGTTGCAGAGACTGTATATACCATTGCCAATAGCTGATAAGCATCCTTATCTTAATCAACAAGCCAATAAACATATAAAGCATGCGTCAGCGTGTCACAAATTTTGTATAATTCTACATTGAGCAAATATTAAATACCTGATAGGCAGAGTCGAGTAGATTATTTCTTGGCGTTGTCAAACATTGCAGATCCCTAGTGACACCTCCTCCTCCACCACCGCCTCCACTACTACTACTACCACCAGCACCACCAATCGTGCTGCTGAAGAGCTTCTTGTTGCTTCCCCTGAAATCCATGTTGTTGACCTGACCTCAACCGACAGACACAGGACAGAGAGTGTACTTTAGCGGAGTGGCAGTAAAAATGTTCGTTTGTGGTAATGTCTTGTTGTGAGATTAAGATCGTTCCTTTGTAGCTCCTGCTGATGTTAATTCAATTCACTTTCACAAATGGATTCTCGCGCTTACTTTCAGCCAATTTACATAATCTTCTCGGCATGTTTTTAACTTGTCACTTTGCTTGTCTTTTTGGCAAAGAGTCACTTCTCTGCCATGTTTGCAGAGCAAGAGAAAAAAGGTCAACGAGTGACTTTAAAAGGAGTTGAGCTGATGATGGTCAACGATAAAACGTACGCACCACCCCTCAGCTTAACAATTTAAACACACGTACGCACTCTTATCCCCTCCTCCTCCTCTTTTAAACATTTGTACAAAACAACCACGTTTTTAATTGAATTGATTGATTGAATGATGCCAATAGTGGGACAGTAGCTGTTGTTCTATACGTGTAGTATCATCGTTATACATCCTTATTGATCCACTGTTCAAAATCAATTAAGATAATCCACCCACACACACAACACACAAGTGAAATTATTAATTGAGGAGGTGGCACATACACCAGTCTTCACTTTAGTTCAGCGAGACAATAATTTTTTTTCTAGAAAATTTATGCACAACAAGAACTATCGCTTCTAGAAGAAAAGAAAACCAAACCAAAGGAGTGTCCCAGCAGTGTCCTCTATCTCGTGAATTTAGTGGTTTTGCTCGTGTCAGCCACAATAAAATAGTCAAATGGAGTGGTGGTGTTCTGCAATAATTTAAAACAAAAGAAAAATTGAACACTTAATACAGTTTTATTACACAAATTGCAAGCAGTGTAGTAATATTTTTTATTTGGGATAAATTGATTAAACTATGCTATGCACATAAATATTGTTTATATATACCAAATACGACAAGTGATGTATTATTTTTATAATATGACAAGCCCTTCTGTTGCTTGCTGCAGCAACTTTGCCTGCATGTATAGAGCAGTGTCATTGTTTATGAAGAATGATGTTTTCCAGCAGTACTGCTGCTGCTGGTGGTGGTAACGTTTTTTGGCAAGAAATATTATTATTATTATTATGCAGGATGAAAAGTAAATGAAGTTGTTGACGATGATGATGTAATAAGACAATACATTATCAATTCTATTGTATACAGTTCATGGAAAAACCTTTAAATGTTTATATTATGCCGTGTCTGAGAGTCTCTCTTTAATACAGTTGATGTACAAAAAAATAAATAACCAATAACAAAACACAAGTGTCTACCTATAAAAAGGCACAAAATTATACTGCATTACATGATTGCTTAAAAAAGCATGATTCATTTTCATAACACTAGAACTGCTACAAGTAAAATATTGAATTTTTTTCTCAATTCAATGTAGTATAACGTCAGCAATGTAATGCGATGCACGGTCATATAGTCATCATCATGATGCAAATAATAATAACGAATGCAGAATCAACTAGCGTACGTAGTTAAAGTAGTAAAAAAATCTTAAGTAAGAATAACCGTTTACTACTAGACGATATACGCAAACCATTAAAGCAACCTAAAATGATAAATTAATGGGTTTTTACTTAATACTCGCTTTGGGTAGGTACATAAAAACACTTTTGTCATATTTGAGCATGACTTTTCAACGATGGTTTAGTTTTAGTTTAACAGGAGGAGATTTAGACCTGCTAAAAAATCATTCACGACGACATGACTCATGTGGTTTACACATACATGACGTGTTACTAGATTTGGCTTAGTTTAAATAAACAAAAGCCAATTTGCAAATTTTATAGGCTGTCACATGCATGCACCACAGTACAGTACTTGTTACATGCGAGTGTAAAAATTGAGAATAATGTCTTGTATGAATATTGCTTTGACTACTGTGTGCTGTTGTGATTTACGAAACTACTGATTTAGTTTTTATAACTCATTATTTATAACTCATAGCAATAGCTCACTTAAAAATCCATCATAAACACTTTCATTATCCGTACAAAAATAATATTGGAAATGTATTCTTAACCGCAGAGCAGAAAATGGTAGCAAATTGAATTTTCTTTTGAGTACTAAAATATCTACGTCGAAAAATATTGGTGACATGAGGACTTGTTGGCGTAAATGTGGCACGTTCATTATCCGTACAAAAATAATATTGGAAATGTATTCTTAACCCCCGCAGAGCAGAAAATGGTAGCAAATTGAATTTTCTTTTGAGTACTAAAATATCTACGTCGAAAAATGTTGGTGACATGAGGACTTGTTGGCGTAAATGTGGCACGGGTATATGTATGTAAATAAAATAAAAGCTGTAAATTTTCAATGACTTTTACTCGTCTTGTCACGTCTCCAGTCAGTGACTGAGCATTATTATTGAAAAATGTCCATAACAAACCGCAGTTTGTCTCTCGCTCAACAAATAACAAGCCTGTGGAAGGACAAAGGAAGTTTTTATCAATCTCTCACTCAGACTCAGAAGGGCAAACAAAAGTTGACAATCTTTTATTCTTTAAATCCCTCTCGTCTTGTTTATGCGGTTTTCCTTTTTCCTGTGTCGATGCCTGCCTACATGCATTCTCCAGAGAAATTATCACCGCGATACATTCAAGATTGTATGGTGGTTACTAAGTTACTACAGCCACAAAAAAATGTTGATGTCATATTTGAGTTGCAAACTTAAATTACCATAATATTCCCTTCTAAAAATTTGCATTCCATTTAATATTATGTATGTATTCCTTCAAGATATACTAAACTTAAATTCGATACATTCAAGATTGTATGGTGGTTACTAAGTTACTACAGCCACAAAAAAATGTTGATGTCGATGTCATATTTGAGTTGCAAACTTAAATTACCATAATATTCCCTTCTAAAAATTTGCATTCCATTTAATATTATGTATGTATTCCTTCAAGACATACAAAACTTACATAGGACTACTATTAAAACTGTTATGCTAAAATTCTCAGGCTATTGCCATCATTTCCAATGCTATGTTGTTGGTTTCATTTTAGATACACTACAAACGCTTAGCAAAACATTAAAATATTTTTTTAACTGTTGACGCTGCTGCCATTGTTGAACCGCCTTTGTCTTTTTTTGTGCATTGAAAAAATGCTAAACGATGACGCGACGGCGACGAGAGACTTGACTAACAGCACAAATGAGATTTTTGAAAGAGATAAAGTGCTATATAGCGCATTTTTGTTACAAGAAAATGAACATTATTATTACACTATCACGATGAGATAACATATACACGCGGAGAAGAAAAAAATAGAGAGAGGAATTTTGTTGATGATGAGTAGCAATAACAGCAACGAATATAAACATGTTTACTCTCAATCATGTAAAAAATGGCCTATTATCATAATTTTCATAATTGCCATCTTCCTAACCATCATCATCATCATTCTAATTCTAAAAAAGACGTATGCAAAAGAACAAGGAGAAAAAAAATGTGTGTTTGCATTATCATTGGCTTACTTGGTTCCTACATACATACTTTTGCAAACTGCTTATTATTACTAGATAAGTACACAATGGGAAATTACATGCACTTGTGGAGTTTTTTTTAGTTGTGTACCGTCACTACCGTCAGTCGATCAACCACATGTTTCAATGACGTCTTCTCGTCTTATGCAAAAAAAAATACTTTGTTTATCTAACAAGCGTCTCTCTCTTTCGTTTCTCTTGTCTACCAGTCTCCGCCAAAGCTAATACGTAATATAACTGTGCTTTGTAAAATACTGGAGATAAGGAATCTTCTCTCCTCATCATTAGATACATACATACTTTTGCAAACTGCTTATTATTACTAGATAAGTACACAATGGGAAATTACATGCACTTGTGGAGTTTTTTTAGTTGTGTACCGTCAGTCGATCAACCACATGTTTCAATGACGTCTTCTCGTCTTATGCAAAAAGTACTTTGTTTATCTAAAAAGCGTCTCTCTCTTTCGTTTCTCTTGTCTACCAGTCTCCGCCAAAGCTGGTACGTAATATAACTGTGCTTTGTAAAATACTGGAGATAAGGAATCTTCTCTCCTCATCATTAGACGTTTATCAAGTGCTCATTTTCATCTTGAATTGCTGCGCTTCATAATAAGCTCGCACGTAGTAGCAAATACTTTTACATTCCATTTTCCTTTCCAATGTCATTTTTTCTTGTCTTCCTTCCTTTTCATTGCGCATCACAGTAAAAATTTAGAATTTTCGAAATCCTGCTGCTCATTATTATATGATGATTTGAAATATTATTCTAACAAGCGTCTCTCTCTTTCGTTTCTCTTGTCTACCAGTCTCCGCCAAAGCTAATACGTAATATAACTGTGCTTTGTAAAATACTGGAGATAAGGAATCTTCTCTCCTCATCATTAGAAGTTTATCATGTGCTCATTTTCATCTTGAATTGCTGCGCTTCATAATAAGCTCGCACGTAGTAGCAAATACTTTTACAATTCATTTTCCTTTCCAATGTCATTTTTTTCTTGTCTTCCTTCCTTTTCATTACGTATCACAGTAAAAATTTAGAATTTTCGAAATCCTGCTGCTCATTATTATTATATGATGATTTAAAATATTATACTTTTGACAGACAACACAATATATGGCGCTCAAAAGAGTAATTGATGCCTAATCACGAATACAAAATAATAGAATGCGAAATGTTTATTTTTATTTTTTAATAAAAATCTCACTAATTGAAAGTTACTACCAGTTGTGCACCCACACACGCGCTTCATTTCATCTGTAATCTTCATAACTCATTAAATGATTGCGTTGATAATGCACGCTATAAACAAAACTCTCAACAACCACTGACATACTATATGCTACTGTGCAAATATTTTAAAAACTAACTTTTTAAAGAAAACAATCAGCAGGAGACTCTAGAGAGAAATCCCAAATGAGCAAAAATTAACAATCAATAAAGTAAAATAAATAAATAATTTAATAGAAAAAGTGAAACGCACCATTAACGGATTATTAGCAGCTTCCATGCGTTAACAAGAATTGAGAATACATGTAGGCGAGTCTATCCCACATTCTCCTTCTTTAATTAACTTTTTTTTGTAAACTGTGAGTTGCCTCTGCAAAATTTTTTAATAACCACTGCACCGTGTTTTTATTGCTACTGCTTCAACCAGCAAATGAGCTCTATAATCATCATCCTTAAAAATGATGAGATGCAATCACAATTTTTTTCATAACAATAGCAATAATAATATTTAAAAATCAAACAATCCGTTGTAATTGTATACGCTTTTTTGAAGTACAGCCAACAAAATTCGAATAAGAGGCAGAGATCTCATTACAACAAGTAGAGAGGAAGTACTTGTAGTTGTGAGAGTCCAACTCAATTTTCACCATGTCACTGTCACAACGACCGACCGGGGTAATAAAAAATCATTCAAAGTCAATCTCGATGATGATAACCAAATCAACGTCACTCACACACTCAAACCAACAACCACCAGTTTGTTGTTGCTACTACTACAGTCAGTTCCTTCAACGTTATCACTGGCTGCGACCACCACCAACTCTGCGAATTCGAACACTGTCCAATGTACCGAATCGAAATGAACAAACACCTTAGTAGAAGAATGAAATCGAATCAGAAATTTCTACAGGCTGTTTTTTTATCTGCCCTTCTTCCACCACCACCAATCTTTTTGATTCTCTTTCTTCTGTCTAATATTTTACTTTGGCAGGTCACATCTTTTCTCACACAACACGTTTCACACGTTGGAATTTAAAAATGATTAGTGCAGTTTCAGCAGCTGTTGTAGCTAATTTTTTAAGAAAAGTCAAAAAGAAAACTTTTTTTCACACAAACGTTCACTATTATTGTGGCTTTGGCTTTCTACTTCTACTTGTGTTGATGATGATGATGGTTTTAAAACCTATACATTTTTGCTTTTTTTGCATCTTACACGTGTGTAAATAAATTAACAACAGCGTATTAAAGTCCACTACCCAGCAAAAATACTATGATGATGATAATAATAATCAACGAAACTAAAGTATTTTGTTGTGTATCCTCCCCCCAAAAAAACTTTTACCTGATCATCTTATAATAAAGCAATGCTGATCATGATCATTTCGATTATGTGAATGAGAGTTTATCATTATCAGCAAAGAAGATATAATAATATAATACTGCACATACCTGTTGTTGCTATTTTTAAAAACTTAAAAAAATCGTTTCTATTTCTAACTGTACACTCTTCTCTCTTTTCCTCTCTCTCTCCTTTTGAAAACGAGAATATTATACAGAAAACCTCAAAAAGGAATTATATTCAAAAAGGACGTCGATGCTGATGATGATGATGATGAGAAGGGAAAAATTTAAGCTTCTTACACAGTTTTAACTTTTTAGCGTGTTCATGGATCCATGGCGCATGTAGCAGCAGCAACAGAACAGCAAAGCCGCGTTTCGCGTCTTGCTCTTTGATGCATTTTTCTTAAAACCATGTGCAATGTGCAGCAGCAGCAAGACGCCAACAATCATTGCATTTTCAAAGCAAACTTTTTAACAATACAAAAAGAGTTAGTAGAGAGAAGAGTAACGTTGAATGTAATGCTTTAAACTTCATCGTCATCGTACATTTACACACTGTAGTGACTGCACTACCACCGCCATCACCAATAGCAATGCATATAACATGTTGTTGAAATTGAAATATATTCACAAAAATCACTGCCTAAAAATTGTAATCAGCAACAATGATCACAGCGATGATAACGACAACGCGCACTGGTAGAAAAACACATAATGCACCACGTTAATGTAAACTAAGCAGTGAACACTTTAAGATTTTGTAGTATCAGTACTGCACAGCACAGTGAGCACTGTTAATTTGACTGTGCACTACCTACACTACATTACTACAAATGAACAGTGTAGGGTGCCTCCATTTTTTCAGCAGTGTCTAGAATGGCGTCAAACTCCTTAAGAAATTAGGAATTGACTGTGAAACGTTTTTTGGTGTACGGTATAGCGCACGGTTACATTTTACATTTAAATTTTTTCGAGCATGTAGTTGTACGTGAATGAGATTAACTGCTTAAAATTGGAATAGCCACAGAGAACAAATCCTCAGCCAGTCCCACAGCCACACAGCACAACAAAGTGGTGCAACCAGAGAGGACGCATAGGTATATGAAAAATGAAAAACATTAAAGAAGTAAATGTCAGGCAGTTATTGGTACTATGCACAGGTACACACAGGCACCTTGTCAAATTTCAACTGAAAATGTGTTCAAACTTAAGTAGGTAGACATGCAGGCAAGTTAGTAAAAAAGCATCAGAAAAGTATGAATGTAAAAAGGAGAGAGAGATGCACACAATTTTTCGTGGCTGTTGTTGCCTATTACTACAATGAAAGGGTATACTCGAAAACAGTCACCACACCACCACCACCACGGCTTTTTTACTTTGTTCATGGCAAAGACACTACAACAAGCAAGTGACATTAAAGGATTAGTAAAAAGTTTTCTTGTCGACCACGGTCGTCTCCTCTCTTCTTCTTCTCTTTCTCACCGCAACATTATATTTTTTTAACAAATAATTTTCTTTCCTTAGAGTATCATTCGTTACAGAAGTGCAAAACGCTGTACGAGAGTAGTTTTCCTTATGTTCTCTATAATAAAAATAGTCTTATAATTTTGGACATCACCTGTAATAATCATGGTATAGAATAGAGGGAATTCAAGTCTATTATTTTTGTGGCACATGTGGGATTATGACTATTATTTTGATGATTACGATTATTGAGCCCAGCCAGTGGCATTTTGGATTTTTTTCTTTATGATGATGATTTCTGTTGCTGTATTATTTTTGTGGCACATGTGGGATTATGACTATTATTTTGATGATTACGATTATTGAGCCCAGCCAGTGGCATTTTGGATTTTTTTCTCTTTATGATGATGATTTCTGTTGCTGTTGTGATTGTTGTCATTATTATTTGTTTTGTTTGTAGTAACATGAAAGTCCATATATGGATGAAATGCACACTTTTCACTTTAATAAGCCAAACAAAAATTGCTATTATATGTTTACATGATGATGATGACAATGATCGTGAAATATGGGTCTCTCTTTGACAGGATAGCACTACTAATGCGGTGGTTAGTTTTGTGTTTTGTTTGCCTGTTCCTTATTGTTGTAAATCTGAGGAAGAAGAAGATGATGATACAAAAAGTACAGACATTATTTAGAGAGATAAAATATCCCACATCCACCATCACATTCACAACATGCATTTTTACCAAAAGAGCATAGTAATTGTAATAAATTTATAAAATACATATAAATGTATTATTATAACGTCATCTTTATCTCCGTTTTGCATCTCTGCACCTTTCATTCGTTACGCGTTGCGTGAGTCGTCATCGTCGTTGTCGTAGATTTCCTTTAAAGATAAACAATGCGTGCACCAGCAGGAAAAAACGCACAAAAATAGGATCACAGATTTAAACGGTTTGATCATAGAAATCTTGATTATCATATACTTTTTGTCACCTGTTGTTGGGCACCGGAGTAAGTGAGATTTTTTTTTGATTTGGGGAGAATGACGATCATGACTGCGGTATTTTTGGTATCCCTTAAAAATAAGATTGTATCCATTTTTAGAATTAAGCCGTACATTTTTTGTGAGAAATATTATTTATCTTACATGCCTTTGCATGTATTTCTTATCCTCATTCACGCTTTCTCAAACAAGCTAAATTACCGAATTAGCAAAGCTATTCTTAAAGTTCCTCATTGTTTCGGGATGTTCTTGAAAAAAATAATAAAATGTACATGTATAAAGTAGGAAGATTAAAACTAAAAAGACCGTAACCGCAACCTTGCCTCCTTATTTCAACATGCTTTTTTTGAAACGAGAGAAGTAGGAAAATTTTTAAACTAGGAAGCTGTATGCGCATGTAAATGCATTTTCGCAGCTTTCATTCATTCCTTATTATTTCAATGATAAGTAGTATATGATGATGGTTAAGCGGAGCGGAAAGTTTGTTAACAACGCAGGTATACATTGGTTTGTCTTGGTAGTACCACTAAAGCAATAAAACTCCATCAAGAAAGAAATCAACGGGAAACTTGCCTTTTTTCTGCTACTTTTACATTTTTTATTCTTTGATTTTCCTTTCTATTCAGATAAAATGCACAAGAGCGTACCTGAAAACAATTCTTTTTTAAGCAAAACAAACAATATAAATGTCCGTATTTTCCACTTATTTTTTTATAGCTGTACTTTCTTTAAAAACATGTGTAATAGTAAAACTATCAATATATGTAGCAATATATTTTGTGAAAAAATGTGCAAGCTTGATTGACTGAAAAATGATGTTTTTATATGTAGCAATATATTTTGTGAAAAAATGTGCAAGCTTGATTGACTGAAAATTGATGCTTTTAACTTCTCTGGTCTAATTATCGGGTTTTCCTCTTCATCAGAGTTTTACAGAAAACTCATGAATTTTAAACACTTTAATAATTATTATTGTTTTACCACCGACTACATTTGTAATAAAAATCAGTTGAAACCAAGTTTTCAAGTTTTTTAATTTCTTTTTTCTCCTATTTATTGCAGGTTAAATTCAAATTGCTCAACTGAACTTTACTCATTTTACCTTCCAATGTCAAAACAATGTCACAGTGAGAACATTTTCAACAGTATGATGCAGATACCACTGACGGAAATGTTCTTTTCAGTACGATACATAATCATCATGATCATTATAGTAGTCGTCATCTTTCTTGCTGAGCAATTTTGCATTCATTTTAACGATAATAGAAAAAAAGAGGATATTACGCGAAGGATGATGATGCTATGCTGATGAGTTGATGAGATACTTTTTTGTTATTGCAAAACTGCACTAGTATTTATGTATAAAGTGGAGTTATTACGCGAAGGATGATGATGCTATGCTGATGAGTTGATGAGATACTTTTTTGTTATTGCAAAACTGCACTAGTATTTATGTATAAAGTAGAGAGAAAATGTATATAACAACATTATTATAAACATATACAGTCAACAATTGTACATTCAACTCTTCATATTCTACAACACTTTTTTTCACTACACTTAAGTTTTGAGATTATCCTTTTGAAAATGTGTAAGTCACCAGAGAGAATCAGCGTAAGAAGAAGTAACAGTAATGAAAAGAAAAAAGAGTACGCAGCATTCCGTTTCATAGTCACTGAAGCTTAAAAAGATAGAGGTTTTTTCCTTCTACTTCCACTGAATAACGCCATTATCATTGTCGGTCTGGACGTGGCTGTGAAGCGGCTTCAATTTGTGTACTTACCTTGAAAAACACCAAATTGTAGAACTGCAACTGCAACAATAAAGTAATAACAATAAAAGAAGCAAACAGCAATCAGATGCAAGCAGCAAAGTTACTAAATGATGAAGAGGTGGAGGAGGAGGAGAAAAAGAAGGCGGATGAAGAAAGGAGGAAAGAGGAACAAAACAGCAAAAAATGGTAGATAAACATAAAAGTAAACAAAAACAATGGAGCATTGTAACGTAACTGAAGCGTGATGGTTTTGGGTATGTTTTTAAGAAGAATATATAATTAGTTGGATTGATTAAGGTAGGTTGAGAATTGCAAGTGCATTAAATTATAAATTATGTGCATGTTTCATGAATAATAAACTGTAAATAAATATTTTGTTGTAAAGTGCATCAAGTACTCATAAAAAGATGCAAAAATGTGTAGCACACTTGAAAATTATTTGATATCGAGTGTTCTGGTAACTTTTCATTAATTTTCTAGTAGAAATTTTAAAGAAAACATGAACATGGCAGTTTTAGTATAACTTGCTTGATTGAGTGCGAATTTTTTGTGGCTAGGAAAAAAGATGCTATTTTTAT
>JAANSP010002032.1:0-13709 GCA_036850745.1 Homidia socia | reverse complement strand
ACATTTAATCTTGTGTCATGCATGACTGAATGCATGCATGCTACATCCACCACCACTGCCGTATCTTTTTACTCGCTTTCTAGGCTTCAGCCAGTAGTAGACTTCTGGTACTGCAGAAATGTTTTTATGCGTTGAATCATTTGATTCAATGATCACAGGAGTGTGTTTTGAATCATCCTTTCCCTTTTCCTCGGGCTTAATACGATACGATGATGACGATGACTCGACTGGTGGTGATTGTGTATCCGTAGCCCTCTTGTTCGCTTTATTGAAAAAGGAAAGATCCGTGGATTGGCTACCTATTAAATAACTAGTATGTAGCTCTTCTACGGTAGCAGCTACTTTCACTTTTCCATTTTCCAATTTTCGTTTATGCGCAGTATATATGCATACATTATATACGAGTAGCATACACACTTGGTTTTATATTAAGAATATATACAAGACCAGCAGCAGTTTTGATCTGTTTCCCCATTCCCTTTGTAGAGAATTTCATTGACGATCATCGGCTCAACGGTTCAACTACTTTCTGCTGAAAGTAAACTGCTGCTTTAAGCATGCGAGCATGGATCAGGAGGAGTAGCGAAAAATAAGGTTATTTAAGCAGAGAAGTGCCTACACACATCTATCCATTTCTCTCCATTTAAATATTCCATTCGCATTCATGACCTTCACTACACTGCAAAGACTTCCACTTTTTTCTTTTCATCCTTCGTCTCAAGCAAGCAGCATACATACAATACTCTTAGCGTGAGTATAGAGTTCCACTTTACGTTGCTGTTGCCATCATCATCACGTCCACACAGCAACACTTGCAAGTACCTCCACCGCCGACAACGATGATCCAACTTAACAGAATGGTGAAAAAGAAGCTCGTTTTCCTATTTTCTTTTTATTCCTCCTGCTCTCCTCCTAAATCTCTTACCTTCAACCCGACTTACACATCTCGTCAACATAACACACATTTTACATGACGTGACGTGAAGGAAAATTACCTACGAATGAGTCTAACAACTGCACTAACAGCAGAAGCCGCATCAGCACACAAGTTCTACTTTTTTTGCCCGGTTATTTTGCAAAGTATCAGCCGACTAATTACCTACGAATGAGTCTAACAACTGCACTAACAGCAGAAGCCGCATCAGCACACAAGTTCTACTTTTTTTGCCCGGTTATTTTGCAAAGTATCAGCCAACCAACAATACACACAACTTTTATGTATTTCTTCTTCTTTTCCGTCCTCCCCCTGCTCATCGTCGAGTCGTGAATAAGAGAAAGGGCCTGCAAATAAGTAGTATGGATAGGAAGCGTAAGCAAGCGGAAGGAAAAAATGTTTTGCCCTACTTAAAGTATCCATGATCAGCATCGTATACTCGTATACACCACGACCACACCATACACACACATGACCACCACCATCCAAGCAGCATTAAAATTTTGCTGCCTTGTGCGTTGCACAGGCTTAGCAGCAGAAGTAGTTCCGGTTGTCTCAATGGCTGTGTGGTAGTGGCATGGTTTTAACGGGCTTACCCGGGCAGGAAAACATGCGTTGCCACAACACACGCGTTGTTATTATTTGCTTTTTAGGTGGCACACATAAAGATATTACGATGTAGGTAGTTAGTTACGTAGGTCTGGTTTACGGCTGCTTTTAAAGCTCGCAAAAAACAGGTACAATCGAATCATCCCCTCCTGCATATTATGTATCTACATTTTTAACGTGTAGCAAAAATATACTTGCAAACTTTTTATTATCAAAGAAAGCCAACTCTTTTCTTTCTTTTTTTCTTAGGCCCACGAAAATTCGGAAAACGCTCGACCGTCCATCCATTAGCAATTTGTTGTTAGTTGTAGTGGTGGTGGTGGTATGCCTGTGCGCCTGGGCTGCTTAATGGATGGCAGGCTGTTTTTTCTTCGTGTACTTCTTTTGATCCACTACTCCAGTTTACATGCATTTATACACTTAACCAAAGAGCAGCAACAGCGAGGCTGGATTGAGATATATGATAGAATAAAAGAAGAAGAATGGGAAAAAGGTGAATCCCGAGTCCTTACAAATAATGAATAATAGAGAGGACAAAAAGATGTAAAAAATGGAGCAAATTTTTTACGTGGAGATAGACGTAATTCCCTGCAAATCTACTTTTCACTACTCGCAAATTTCCGCTCATCTTTTTCTATTGAGCAAGTTTTGCTTTGGTGGCAGGGTATTCAGGATAAAAAACAACACAAGGCAGTGCACGTAGTCAAAATTGTAGTCTTGCGTCGAACAAATAGAAAACAGCATCATCACAAGTCACAGATCACAAGGTGGGAGAAGCAGCATAGCTCAGAGAAAAAGCAATATATTTTTATGGGTTTGCTCGGTATGTTGTTGGATCAATCCAAATAAAAAAATGCACTCCACATTTTTTTCTGGGAAACTGAACAAACTCTGTGACTGACTGACTATGAGTGAGTGACTGGGTGAGCGTATATGCGAACGAGTGAATGAACCTGTATGGATTCATTTCTTTTTATTATTTACCACTAGACAAGCCGGAGAGGCAGAANTGAACAAACTCTGTGACTGACTGACTATGAGTGAGTGACTGGGTGAGCGTATATGCGAACGAGTGAATGAACCTGTATGGATTCATTTCTTTTTATTATTTACCACTAGACAAGCCGGAGAGGCAGAATAATTTTGTCAGACAGATATCCAGTGAGAAGAAGCAGTAGGATTCACATTCATCCGTTCGTTTCGTTCATTTATAAATACATGCCTTTGTACAGCCTCCCTCCGTATTCAGTCAAAATGTCTATATTACGACGTATCAAAGTAATAACTCGCAGCAGCAAAAAGGAACAAGCCAAGTGGCACAACATTCCTTTTCATCCATTATGTGTCATACCAAAGATGACATAATCTGGATCCTTATTTCTCATCTTTTTCTCACGTCCACTTTTTTTCTCTTCTGCTTTTTAGCCTAGTGTCTGTACGTGCCTGTGTACCATCACCAACCACCGACATGAAAAAGTGAAAATTGTATTAAGGATAAGCAAGTGTCCGCTTGCCTCTCTTTCTTTCCTTTTTCCTCTATTTCCCTCCACAATATTGCGCGTGCATTTTATATTTTGCCACTGCTGGCGTGATATATGAAACAGAAGGGCATGCGAGTACAAGCATCGATTCTCCAGTAATATTAGAGTTGATGATGATAAGTGAGCTCTTGCTGAGGAATGTATGCCGCAGCGTCGCGCCAACATGGCCTAATAATAACTGCTTATAATAATAATAATAATAATATGTTGACGACGCAGCAGCAGTGCTCAGTGATGATAGTAGTGGTTGGTTGGTGTTGGTGATTGCATAATAATGCTCTGCATTCATATCAGTTCCCCAAAGTGCTCGCATCTCACCACCACCTTACCGACTAAAATTTACCGTGTCACCACTACCATCATCATTCACCTTCCACAGCATATTATTATCTTGCCCAACACCATCATCACTACTTTCCCAAGAAAAAAGTTTGCCATAATCATTTTCGTTGCGAGCAACACGCAAAAAAATTGTCGGTCAAACGACATTTGCGGGTGCATGCAAAAGCAGCGGGGCTCGTTTTTATAATACACCGAGCGTTGGAAATATTAGTGAGACGAGAGTGTAGAGTAACAGCAGCAGCAGCACCTCTATACAATCATCAGGAGACTACCATATCATCATCATTATTATTATGAACATCATTATCATCATCCGGAAAAGCAATTTCAAAACTTCTAAATTGCTTCTTGCCATTCCTTGTTTTGTACCTTAAGTACTCTCTTCACTCGCTTTCTCTTTATTCTCTCTCCCTCGGCACATTATACTTGTGTATGCGTGTGAGTGGGTGTGTCTCAATAATCATCATCATAATAATATCGTATTATCTATATAGCCGTCTCTCTGCCCTCTGCATGCCCTCTATCCAGACATGTACATTTCCGGAAAAAGTTGCTTAGGGCAAATTCATTGATGAAACGAACTCATTTAAAATACACATCAAAAATACCATGTGAGTGAGCATGCAGAAAAAGTACAAAGAGCAACTTATTAAATATATACATACACATCCAATGTTTTCACTTCATTGATGAAACGAACTCATTTAAAATACACATCAAAAATACCATGTGAGTGAGCATGCAGAAAAAGTACAAAGAGCAACTTATTAAATATATACATACACAGCCAATGTTTTCAACATGTAATCTCACCCCACCACCATCCTCTTTTCTTTTTATGCTGTGTGAGAAATGAGCTATTTTTGAACTTTTAAAAGCACGCAATATTTTGTTGGACATTTTCCAAACTATGCAACAATTTTTCCGTACTTTCCCCCTTCATTAGACCCGCTTTCACTTCTCTCTTTCCCTTTTATTACAACGCACAATAATTTTAAATGTGGTAGTAGCGAGGTAGTAGTACAAGCACCAGCACTACTACCATCCTCATCACCTTTTGCCATTATGTATTTTGTATTGTTGGACATTTTCCAAACTGTGCAACAATTTTTCCGTACTTTCCCCCTTCATTAGACCCGCTTTCACTTCTCTCTTTCTCTTTTATTACAACGCACAATAATTTTAAATGTGGTAGTAGTGAGGTAGTAGTATAAGCACTAGCACTACTACCACCATCATCATCACCTTTTGCCATTATGTATTTTGTATTGCGTATTATTATAAGGAGCAGCGGAAGTACCAGCAGCACCAACTCACCAACCTTCACCATCGTCACATCAGAAACAACCAGTGTTGTCAAAATTAACAGCAACTCGTGCAAAATATAGACTCTCTCCTTTGCATTTTCCCTCGTGCCCAGAATAATGTCAGTAAACTGCTCCTATTGTTGTTTGCTTTCTGTTGGACTGTGTCTTACTGTCTTGTTTTGTTTTTCCTGTTGCCGAGTTTTTCAAAAAGCAGTGGTAATTTACTCGTTGTTGTACTGTATTTTATTGTAACTTGGACGGCAGGACCACAAAATAAACTTTTAAGATTGCATGTTATGTCAGCTCCCAGCAAAGTACGTAGTTTTGCCAGTTACCACACTTGACTGCACATGGTTATTAGTGCTCTACTTTAATGCATCTAGCTGGTGTACATGATAATAATAATAGGAGAACAAGCATCATGACCAACAAAGAAAGTTTTTGCAATTTCCTAAAGAAAAGGCGCCTCTTCTTCGTGAGAAAAGCTGCTTGCTGCTGCTGCCTGCCTGCTTCCTTCTTACTTTTTCCTTTCTTGTGCAAAGCTTTACTTAAAAAAGGATAAAGCAACTTCCTTCCTTCTCTCTTTCTTACTACCCACCAAACCGTACACATTCTCTTCTTTCTTCTTCCTATCATCATTATCATCATCATCGTAAGCAACATCCTACCTGAACAGCCCTTTTCTACGGCTACCTAAAACTATTCTTTTCTCCTTAAAAGCTTTTCTTGTACTAAATTTTTTTGCTCTTCTTCTCCGTTGTGTATCGTCCTCCACTCCATCCAGTTCATATATTTAACCACCAGCGCTACTGCTACCAGCCATAAAGAAAAAGCAAGAAGCATGACATGTCATAAAATAGTTTGAAAACCGACAAGGCAGCCACATACATAAATATTCTTGGTTTACTCTTTCTAACTACTTTTATTATATACACACATCCAACTTTTTTCATGTAATTTTCCGGCAGCAGCACACTACTTTTTTGCTTCTCTCTCCCTCTCTTCTCTAATTCTTTCCCATTATTATCATATGTCTACTCACACAGCACAGCACACAACGCTTTATTATTCCTTATTTTCCATTTTCCTGTTCTTTCACAAAAAATTTCATAATCAAGATGATCTGCTCTACTTACTTGCTTGCTTGCTACTGCTGATGTTGTTGCTTCCTGTGAGTTATTTCGCTCTCTTTCTCTCACTCACAGCAAGTAGCAAAAAACTCTGCTAAATTTTTTTCTTTTATTTCTCATCAAGACTTTACAACTAAATATACTACATTGTTATTTCGCTCTCTTTCTCTCACTCACAGCAAGTAGCAAAAAACTGCTAAATTTTTTTCTTTTATTTCTCATCAAGACTTTACAACTAAATATACTACAAAATATTTAGTTTTAAACTAGTTTTATTTCTTATTATTATTTTCAGCCGGCAAAAAATTAGAGGCAGTGGAAGCGAGCAAAGCATATTCTTCATATTCAACAGTCACGCCAATCCTAAAAAAACGCGTCAGCACATATTTTTTTCTTTACCGACACTACCACCCGTAGGAATGATTAATATTAGCATATGGACGAGAAAATGGAAAAAATTGTGTCTTGTAATCTTTTTCCTTCTTCTCTCTCAATCTTTTGAATTAAAATTTTTCCACAGCTGCTACCCACACACGCAACACAATAAAAGGAAAAAAAAACTCTGATATTTTCAGGTAGCAAGGAAAAAAAAGAAAAGGAAGGAAGTGAACACGAAAAAGATGAAGACATAATTTCCCAGTTTTCATTTTTCCCTCTCTTTTCATTTCAACTTTAATTCTCCTGTTCATCATCAGTTCGTTTAGAAGAAAGAAGAGTGTACTATAGTCCTGTTTCACCATTTTTTGTATTTGTCGCTCGCCTTTCTTGTTTCTCTCTCTTTCCCAACGTTATCTGCACGTCTATTTCTTTATATTCTCTTCTGTCCTCCTATTATGTTTAAAAAATCTCAGTTCCTTCAATAACAGAGTACTTTTGAAGCACCGCTACGCGTCAGTAGCTTGGGGCAGACTGGTGTTAGCCAAAAGCAGTACATTATATTGTTTCTACTTAAGTATTCACAGGCAAATGAATTTACTACTCCCACGGCTCCATCTCACACCTGCTTCATATGCAAACAGCACTACGGCATGGTAACACCATCTCATCTCCAAAAACAACGGATAATATTACCCAAAAAATACGGAAAGGACATGCATACATTTCATAGGCAGACATGCCTCGTTTTCCGTTACACAATATAAATCTTCAAAGGAATCTTCATGAGTTAGTAGAGGAATGAGGTAACGACTTTTTTGAGTGCAGCTAAAGCTACACCAACTCCGTCGCCCACCGCTCGTCCACCAAAAGTCGTAAAAGGAATACAGATGATGACATCCCCAGTTTTCATGTAAAGTTCTTCCATTCATCTGTATAGAAGAGCTCCTTGCTTGCATATATTTATGCCTGTTTTATATGGATGTACGCATTGTACATATTTACCTCTCCGACTTTATATCCCTATGAGTATGTATGAGCATTATGCATGCATGCCTGAAATGTAAAGTTTCGTAAAAAATGTTTTGTGAGAGCGGAAAAAATATCGTCTTTCGGCTCTTCTCACATATCTTGCATATACAACACTTTTTGGTTCATTGTGCATGTTGGTTTGGTTTTGTTTGGCTGGCTGGACCCCTCTCTGCTAGATGGGAAGGTAACAACACAACTGTTTCTGTTTGCTGCTAAACTCCCGAGTGATCTTCATAAAAAAGGAAGAAAGCGTTAAAAAGTTGGAGAAATATTCCTGAACGAAATAACAAGTTTGCGTTGTGAGAGAGAGAGAGAGCAAGCTGTACCAGCTCATCAGAGGAAGACTGTACAAGAAAAGGGAAAGCTAGTAGGCAGCGGGTTACAGAGTATAAAGTAGTAAAATGCACAACGATGATGATGATTATCATCTTTGCATACAAGTATACCATGATGATGGGGGTATGTTGGTACTTTTACCCCTATCATCCATGTGCAGCACATAAAAAGTGAAGGAAAACGGCATCATCTGCATTTTACATGCTTGCAATGCAAACGACCGAGAAAGTATGAGGAATTATTACACTTTACACGAGAAAAATTATTCCAAAGCGAGGGAAAGTGAACGAGAAAAGAGGCGAGTTTGAGAAAGACACGCAGTATAAATATCTAGCGTGCTTGTTTCTCAACGCAGTCAAGACTACTACTAATACACCTATGCGGGTGTACGATGTTACACGAGGTATGTTTAGTATAAATTGTCTAGATTTCCACTGACAATATCTACACAGAAAATTGTAATCACATGCGTATTTTTTTCTCCATATCAATCGAACGAACGTTTGATTATCTTTGTTTTGACTTGCATTTCAGTTCATTTATCTGTGAGCACTAGAGCAACATGAATTTTCCCCGATCTAATGTCTGAAAACCTTGATCTAGCTTGCACGTGAAAGTAATCTTCATTCATTGAATAAGGCGGTAAATTGTGAATGGGGTTTGATTATCTTTGATTTGACTTGCATTTCAGCTCATTTATCTGTGAGTACTAGAGCAACATGAATTTTCCCCGATCTAATATCTGAAAACCTTGATTTAGCTTGCACGTGAAAGTAGTCTTCATTCATTGAATAAGGCGGTAAATTGTGAATGGGGACAAAACATTCAGTAGAAACGAATAGAACTGAAAAAACTGTATTCAAGAGGATCTATAATTGCTTAACTTTAAAGGCTAATTGCGGATAAGTAGAATGTGCTGTATGTAATATCTGGAAACCTTGATTTAGCTTGCACGTGAAAGTAATCTTCATTCATTGAATAAGGCGGTAAATTGTGAATGGGGACAAAACAATCAGTAGAAACGAATAGAACTGAAAAGACTGTATTCAAGAGAATCTATAATTGCTTAACTTTAAAGGCTAATTGCGGATAAGTAGAATGTGGCGAATGTGCTGTATGACCATGCTGAATTAACATGTGATTTAAATCTGGAAACTTTCAACAGATCTTCTGTACGTACTTACTTTACTGCAGTAAAATCTTAAATCGAAGAGTAAAAAGCGGCAGATGAGGCGAGGGTGACAAAGAACTAAAATGATAAGCATGGTGAAAGAGGAAAAAATGGGAATGAGAATGAAGCGCAGTGAAAAAATAGTTTACTGACTGCAGCAGTAGTGGTGATGCATTCGTACCTTATGTTTTAATATTTAAAGAGTACTTTCTTCTCTGTTTGTAAATACATAGGGACTATACGATAAGATTCATAGGATTGGGTGGAACTTTGAAGAAAGAGTCAGTTTTGGTAGAGGAAGGAAGAGGCATTTCATCTCTAAATGTGGTATTAATGGATGGAGAGAAATAATGGACTCGTTATGTGTGCACTAGCATCTGCTTAAGCATAAATGGCGGATTTCACTCTGCGAATAATCCTTTAAAAGGTAGGAATCAAAAATGGATGAAAAAGAAAAGTCGTGCGTTGAACAATGCGTGCCTGCATATTTAGCACAAACTCTTACAGCATGCTGCACTACTTATCTCTACAGTCAAAAAATAAAAAAAAAACACTCAAAGGACTCTTTGCAAGCATGTGAGCAAGCATTTGCTTTTAGCATAGTATACAAAATATTTTCTTTTCGTGGTATTCCCTTTCAGCATTCCTTGCCGTTATAGGCAGGCAATGTGTGTGTACAATATTTATGCGTACATGTAACTCGGGCTTTTATTTGTAGATTTATAAAACTGCACACTTGAATTTGATCTATCAAGAAGACACTAGTGACACTGCAATCTTGTAATCATAATACTAGGGTGGTAGGAAATGTGAAGAAATTTGGTTACATTAAATCTCCCCAGAATTTTAAACAAAAGTGTAAGGCCTAAGAACTGAATGTTGAGTTTGATCTATCAAGAAGAGACTATTGACACTGCAATCTTGTAATCATAATACTAGGGTGGTAGGAAATGTGAAGAAATTTGGTTACATTAAATCTCCCCAGAATTTTAAACAAAAGTGTAAGGCCTAAGAACTGAATGTGAGTTTATTGAGTTGCTATCCTTTCTTTTAAATCAATGCCAACATCCAACATCAACCTATTATTACACAAAAGTTCTCTGAAATCCGTTATCGTCACACTCACACAGTTGACTAACACTTGAGGTGACTCACAACTTATTTGACGAGCATTTACAAGTTCACCTCGCGATTGTCACGCCAATTGAACAAAAACTATCCGAGTCTATAAAGAATGCTATCGATATCAAAAACATTTTCGATGGTGCAGGCTAAATAATATGTTCAATGCGATGCAATGCTTGATAACGCAATGTCAACCAATCTTTACAATCGTTCCGCTTCCTTGCATGTGTCTTTTATACGATATGGTCACCCAATAATGGCTGACATTTTTGTTAGTTTTGTTTCAGTTTTGAGCTATGAAGAGCCATATTTATTTTACCATGCTATGTTTGGAATTTATGCTAACATTGTATCACTTCTGAAAAATAAACTAATTGGATTTTCGTATGGAAAGTGCAGGGTTACTCAAAATATTAAACGCAAAGAACTATGTATTTGCAGTTCAAAATAGGAAGGCCACATTATTTATTTCTAAAAAATAAACACCACTTCCTCCAATATCCATTTATTACAAATTTGACAGAAGATGTGCATAAATATGTACATATCCTGATGTATACATTTAAATGTAAATAACTACACATTTTTTGCGATGCCAAGTAAAATCATTCTCATTCCAAAGATGTATAGTAATATTATGCATGCTATATTGTTGTTGGTGGTGTAAATATGCAACGTGAGTTTCATACTGGGTGTTTTATTATGAAAATCAGATAATATGAAAATTTACCCGTGGGTTAAATTCAGTCGTTCTGTAGTCTAGCTAGAGCTCACTTCTGTGCTGCACACTAGCAGATTCATTGAATGCTCTGCAATGCAATAGGATATGAATACGCACGTGAACATGCATTACAAGATTTCAAAACAGAAGGTACATATACAAGATTATACTATGAAGCTTTTTTCTTCCTACTACTGCTGCTAAGAAGGGACAAATAAGGGGAGCAGGTTACAACGTAAAATGCTATTTATTCAAAATTATTTATTGCGCACGTTCTGTCTTTTGGAATACCAATAAATCATAATTTCAGACTTAGCAACCCTACTGCTTGGCATTAATATTGAGGTACTTATTCATTCCCTGTTTACTATATAATGCCACGACTGTCACTTTCATCGTTTTAAATAATATTTTCCGATTTACACTCTCTTACCACAACATTGTACACACATTTTTATGCTTAAAATAGGACGAAGCAGTATTTTGACATTACTTGTGGTACCGAATGAGATGGCCAAGCTACAAACGGAATCCTACAAACTAGTGACATCATCAAAAGAAAAATGTTGGCAAATTATTTTCACATCGCTTACCTCTGGCTTCAGCTGTTGCTGATGATGATGAAGCACTTGCTCCTACTGACGAGGAAGAAGACAGAGAAGAGGAAGACGAGAGAGCAGCAGCAGATGAGGCTGCTGAACCTCCTCCAACAGAAGTATAAAGAATTCCATCAGGGTGACCGGAAACAGAGACCGGTACCAATGATGAATGACCACTTTCACTTGCTGCCGTGAATATCAAAGTACAAATCAACCAAGCTTGGAATAGCAGCTCCATGTTAATACCACTGCTGGTCGCGTCTTCTTTCTTCCTTAGATCTGTAACAGGAAAAAAGGAAGAAACTACATTAGGTTTACAGATATACAAATATACATAGATATGAACATGCAACAAACTAAACGTGTGTGTGAAAATATGTTGTAATATCCAAGTATTTTGCAACACGCACTGACATTTTCCAAGTGAATTCGGTTGGAAAATATAGCTAGGTACGTATTTCTGATCAGGAAAAAGAAAGTTCCGCATGCATTACTGAAAGTATTCTTCACGTGTGTGTGAAAATATGTTGTACTATCCAAGTATTTTGCAACACGCACGGACATTTTCCAAGTGAATTCGGTTGGAAAATATAGCTACGTATTTCTGATCAGGAAAAAGAAAATTGCATGCAATGTATTCTCAGTCGTTCCGTTTTCATAAAATAAAGCCCTGTTTCAGAAAAAAGCTGCACTTGCGACAACGTATGGCGTATGCAACGAAAATGAAACTCTCCTGGACTGTCTCTGATGCTTCTTTTTGAAAGAATTACTACGCTTAAAACATATATATGTATATTTATTCCTTTGTTATGCCTATTTTCCCTTTATATTATTCAATAATCATCCCTAAAAAATAATCTCTGAGTCAATTGAAAATTATAAAATAAATACCTAAGTCACAACACAACATATTCCATTACAAGATAATCATGGATGACAATACTATCATTGAGCCATTATAGAATATTGTGCATTATGTACTTGAAGACATACCAATTTCATTTATTGTTGTTGTTGTTGGGATGGAAAAAAGTTTTCCCTTTATATTATTCAATAATCATCCCTAAAAATAATCTCTGAGTCAATTGAAAATTATAAAATAAATACCTAAGTCACAACACAACATATTCCATTACAAGATAATCATGGATGACAATACTATCATTGAGCCAGTATAGAATATTGTGCACCATGTACTTGAAGACATACCAATTTCATTTATTGTAGTTGTTGTTTGGATGGAAAAAAGGTTTCGGAAAAAGCTCAAATTCAGATTACTTTCCGCATTTCCGTTTCGCTTTTTCATCACGTTATCCATGTGTAGGCGTTTACCTCAACAATATATACCTTTCAATCAACTGTATTTACCTACTGCAAATTTTCGTAGCAAGAGGAAAAATTTCTATTTCAACTATACTTAAGAGCGGCACTTATTCCGAATAGGTAAGCAGGCTCATCTCATTCTTCTGGTGCAACGGGTTTAAGTTGAGACACATTATGAAAATTGGCTGCATAATATTTCCCATTACACTTGAGCACACCGTGTTATTAGCTTCACGATGATGATGAAGGGGAAGTAAGTGTAGACCTCACAAACTCCCAGACCCAGCAGAAGAAACAGATCCTTAAGGCGCCAACAACATTGTAGACAAGTGTATGCTTGAATACACCGTTATGGGCCTGATTTTTCTACTCGGATGCGAGAAAGAGCCAGAGGGAAAGGTACAATCATTTTTATAAACTTGTGTCGTTGTGTCTCTGTATTAAAAAAGGAAAGAGTTGAGCGGAATGGGGCATCAAATTTATTCTTTGCTTGAGTTTCCTTCTCTTCTCCTCCTTCCTTGTTCCCTTGTAAATACGTTGTAGTAGAATCAGTGACATTGTTGTAGCTTTTGGCTACAAGATATTTCTATACTACCTACAACTATACATATATATTAGGTACGTCCCTATATTTTCAAATTCTTATATAATGCGTCTTTTGCGCAATGATACGCATTATCATACATTATCAAGTGCAGACAGAGACACCATGCATATCTACTTTATTTCGAGAGAAACAACCAAAGCATGCTCAAAATCAACCTTTCTCCTTTAGCTTTCACACGATTGCCACGATTGGATAATCGAAAGAGCAAGAGAAAAAAGTCAAAACTAAATATTATTCAGAAACACAACTTTCAGCTCAATTTCAAAATTAGTTTTAACGATTTCTCAGGACTTAAAAACCTAAATCTGACAGTGTTCCCCGAATTGTACTAAACTCAAAATTTTAAGAAAGCAATGAATTCTTAGCCACATTCTCTCAAAGCCCTAGCAAGAAGGAGTCTTGTTTGTTGGTGCTACTATGACAATTCGGAAATTTATATATGATCAGTAGCAAACCCTACCAGTTTCTATTGAGTGATGATTGGAGTACCGGAGGAACTTCTAAAGAAAGATTTTCTTAGTCTTGTTCCACTTTCAGGACTCAACTACTGTAAATAA
>JAANSP010002031.1:0-13709 GCA_036850745.1 Homidia socia | reverse complement strand
ATAATAGGTATTTTCATAACAATAATATTATTTTGTGTGCAGACCTCTATGCATTTTTTCTTCACCTACCATTTGCACCTCTTGATCCTCTAAGTGATTTTTTGCAAACTCACAATTTAACTTGCATGTAGTGCAGCTAACTAAAGAAAGCCAAAGCCAAGATTATATAAAGGATTTACAGCAGACTTGTTGGCGATGCTGATGATAATGTCGTTGTTTTCGTCGACAACATCCTTTCTTCAGTGAGTAATGATTTCCATTATTACCCACTCGAAAAATAATGTACCAAGAAAGAAAAATCCCCAGTGTACTAACTGTTGACTTTAGTTGGTTTATTATTATAAGAATGGCTAAAAAAAACTAGTTCAATTCAGTTTTAGTCAGATAGAGGCACAGTATATAGCACGCAGTTACACACAACAGCAGCTATTTTACTACTAAGCTAAACTATTAAAAAAGAATAATGAAGAAACTGAAGGCCTGTCTCTACTACCTCCACCACACTGTGTAAAAAGCTCTCACATCATAAATCTTGTTTCGGCAAAGCATGCAAAATCCCTTTGTGCACACTCAAGCACAAAGAGATAGATATTGTTCAAAAGTGATATAACAAGCAACAATGAAAAAAATGGTCTTGAGCTATGCTGTTGTTACTACAAATCTGTGAGATCCTGCCTGATCTATATCTCCCTGTAAATACTCCCTGTCTGTGATGGAGATTTGGAGATAGCGATCACTGTTATCACTACATGGCATTTTTTCGATATCTTTTGATATTCCTTTTACCCCTACAAGATTATTTATTGCGCATATACGCAGAATACAACTTTATTTAGTTCATTTGCCTTGATGACGGGTATAAGCAATAGGCACATTGGCACTGAAAATGATTAATTTTGGAGGCATTTCTTTTGATCATCATCATCATACCTGTTGTGCAAAGGATGCAGTCCGCCCTCATCTCTAGCGTTTATTGATGCTCCAAGGGACAGTAAGTACTCCACAACGTCTTTCCTCCCGTATCCTGTATAGAAACAAAAGAAAACATTGAGAGAATGAAAACATATATTAAGAGTGATATCATCAATGGTTTTAAAAATAAAATAAAATAAAAACAATCTTGACTGTTGATTTCTATCAAATTTGGGAGGAGAAGGAAGTTCATGTTACAATGATAATGCAGTGAACCGCCGCCAAGTTGTATAAAACCTTTGCAAGTTGTTTCAAAGAATCAGTCGTGCATCCGCCTTGCATACATTTTATTTTTTTCTTAGCTTAACCTGAACCAACTGCTGAGAAAAAGTAGAGATGCTCATCATCATCATGACTCATGACGGAGATTTACAACTATAACCTTTTCCGCCGCCAAGTTGTATAAAACCTTTGCAAGTTGTTTCAAAGAATCAGTCGTGCATCCGCCTTGCATACATTTTATTTTTGTTTTTTTTTCTTAGCTTAACCTGAACCAACTGCTGAGAAAAAGTTGAGATGCTCATCATCATCATGACTCATGACGGAGATTTACAACTTATACACCTTTACGTCACGACATCAGCCAGCAGTACAAAGAGCCAAACCTTTCTTTAAAGTCGCGACATAAACAACCTCAAGCTTGCTTGACATTTGTCGATAATTTTTTTTATTAGACGACAATCTCCCTCTCTACTATAACTGGTACGACACTTGAGAGTGTCCAAGAGAGATTTTGAAGAGATTAAATAAAAATGCATAGGTATATATATTTTTATAGAGTAAATCTCTGTTTGATAGCAGATTGTAATCTCTCATCTCACGCGCAGATAGTCATCGGCATAAA
The DNA here is from genome assembly GCA_036850745.1 of Homidia socia. Classification (NCBI taxonomy): domain Eukaryota; kingdom Metazoa; phylum Arthropoda; class Collembola; order Entomobryomorpha; family Entomobryidae; genus Homidia; species Homidia socia. Next base: position 11,893 of record JAANSP010002031.1, on the reverse strand, counting down.
AGTTTTGGGCTCAAAGCATAAAAGACTTTTAGTTGATGAAACGTGGGATTTGCTTAGGGAGCACAGTTTTTGGAACTTTTCAATCTGAAAAATGAGACAAATCTGAAAGCACGACCTGTTTTGTGTTTCCCAACAATGCAATCACGCTAATTACTACAAATTGCTTAAGGCTTTGCTGATACAAACACGAGTAGATTATAAAAACAATTCATTAGATCCATCATGTCTGCTCACGACATTTGTACATGCGAATCAAAGATGAATGCCTATCCCATATCCAATCCTGATTTAGGTTTGCTGTATAATAATTCAATGTATAGTTTATAAATCAAGTCATGGTATAAAGACAAAGTTTATTTTTGGCACTTGGCAGAAATGCGTCAAAGAATTGCTTGTTTGTAAAAGGGTACAAAACTGTAGTAAATGTTAATAGATTAAATGCATTGTTAAATATGCCTTCTGGCACTTTGACAGAGAATACAAACTTGGTGTTGCTGTTAATAAAAAAATAAAAGAAAGTGAGATAGGTAATTCATAAAGTGCAAGGTACGAACCATTCGAGATTATTTTTCAATATTTCTAAATTCACCGTAATTTGCCAGTTACTATTTACAGCATTTCATCAATCAGATACAAACTGCGATTGCCCAACAACAAGGGTTTATTTTAACCCTTCTACGTAGAAAACTAAATTTGCGGAGAAAATGAGCAAATGTAATAGCCATTTGTTGTTTTCTGCGAACACTCTGCCAATAATGCAACAAATTCAGATCTTCACACCACACTAACGGGAAAATTATAATTATCAAATTACAACTGAGCCATTTCATAGATTTGATTTTAAAAAATATTCGCACAAATTCAAATAAAATTGTGCAGGGTTATTTTAAAAGTGGCCTTGACTTTATCGTAGTCGTTTTGTTTAAAAATGCTATTTTTGAGGAAAAATCAATAAACAATTAAGTAAAAGTTGACATTCTTTTCTGATAAATACTAACTTTCATACATTTTTAATAATTAAAGTCAAGCTAGTCGCTTTGCTTTTGTTTTAAAATTGTTATCACAGACTTTTACTAATCCAACCATGCACGAGATTTTAGAGATTATTTGACGAATAAAATCAAAATTGCAAATGATATGCTAGCAATCTATTCAATTGATTCAAACCAAATGCATACAAATAGTCGCCGTTCATCAAATCATCATCCCATTTTATTTTTATTTCTTACCACTACCGTGCTACGCTTAATTTAAAACTAATTTTTAAACCTTCATCAGTGAATGTAGGAATGGCTAAATTTTTAAAGCACAAACAATGTGTAAACACCAACGCTAAGTACATGTGCATGTTCATGATTTTCCCCCGTTTTTACTAACTGTAATGTACTGTTCCCACTAATTTGCCTATCAGAGTACATGAACACGTGCCTTTCTATGCATCGCAATAATCGCAAATATGAAATTCAAAAAAATATACAGATATTGATTAAATAAATTACCATCCAAGGAAAAATGTTGTGAATTGCCAAATTGAAATGAGAAGTTTATCGGAAACAAAAGCTATGCACTTAAGACAAGCCTTATCGATGTACTAAAAATACGTAGTTACGTAAATAGGTATGTGTATTTACATTTACGCTATTGCCTATCTATACTTTTAATGAGGCATGCATCGTTAACCATTTCTTTCTTGCCTGGCAGTAAAGTAACAACTGCAAAATAATCTTTCAAATAAGCAAATTGCAAGTAACAAAATTCAAACTGACAACTAAACAATCATCAAATTGCTCATAATCACGTCATTTTTGTTTCTCTTTCTATTTATTTACCTTCGATGGCTGCAATCTGCAATCATCATTTAAAAATTGCAATTGCAATTGTTGTTGTTGTTTTTGTAAAAAGTGTAAACATGAAGTAAACATTATCCGTCCATATATCCAACATATAACGGCCTTATCCTATTATCTTTAGGTTAAGGTATCCATAAATCAGTTGAGGAAAATTGAAAGTAACAGCAATAATAATTTTTATAAACAACTTCTCTATTTGTATTGTTGTTTGAAATGGTCTCATTCAATTTTTGCAATTCGATTGATGTAATAAAAAATTTACCTTTGCACTTTCTTTGCACACAAACAAGGAATTGAAGGAACTAAATCGTAATTTTCAAAACAAATCTTACACAATTTGAATTTATATTAAAAAACTACAAATTAGAACATCCGTGGTAAACCTGCATATTTTTCGTCCAACTGCAGTGATAAGAAGAATCATGTGCAATGTGCATGTGCAATAATAATGAGTGGATATTTTTTTATATAACGTATATGTAAATATAAATAAGTAGCATATATTTTTTATTAAAAGGTAACCTCTGTATTATAGTGGATATTTTTTTATATAACAAGTATATATTTATATAAATAGGTAGCATAAATATTTTTATTAAAAGGTAACCTCTGTATTACAAGAGCTACACAAAAAACGTAAAAATTCCTGGTAATGGCTCAATTGCTGCTAAACGATCAGCGATCAAATTAACTGATTTGTGTGACAGTTCAAGCAATAATTCAACTCGGTACAATAAATAAATAAAATACATATTGTAGAGCCATTTATGATGCCAGAAACGCTCTACAAACCCATTAAGAATATGCTTACTTGTAGTAGCACCAATAATCGTTGTTAAAAATATTCAAGTTGAAGCACTCAACTTGAAAAATGATGAATGATGAGATAAAAAAATAAAAAAAATTGAGAGCTGCAAGATTTGCTGATGACAAGTCATACACACAAATTATTCCAATGTCAACATGATGCAATCGTGCTCCAAATCTTTTTATAAAATGTAACGTCAAAATTTCAGGCTTATGATTATTGCTAGCACCACTTTTGGCTAATAATCATAATGGCAATGACAACACATTTATTTTGCCATTTAGCCCGTTTAGTGGACTTTAATAACTTTATCATCTTTTGTTCTTGGATCCTCTATAGTCAGTCATTCAGCAACGGTAGTACTGCCGCCGACCTGCCGACTTGCACCGGTCATAACAAAACATATCTATTATAACGATTGAAGTGATAGTTGATGATAACTGCTCAAGTGAATTTTTTTTCAACAATATAATCATCCACATAAACTTGAACTGACTCTGTCCGTCTATCGCAATGTCGTTTTCACTGATGATAATGGATTTTAAAATAATTCGGACAGCTGTACATCTACCCTTATAAACGATTATGTGCTCATGATTGCTTTTTTTGTTATTTTTATATCATTGTTAAAGTATCATCGTGTGATAAGATGGTTGTTATTATTACTACTTACTATTATGACTTGATCACTTGATTTTTAGTTCAATGACAGCTGTACATCTACCCTTATAAACGATTATGTGCTCATGATTGCTTTTTTGTTATTTTTATATCATTGTTAAAGTTTCATCGTGTGATAAGATGGTTGTTATTATTACTACTTACTATTATGACTTGATCACTTGATTTTTAGTTCAAAGAATAATATGATGATGATGACGCTTGCGTTTTATTATTTCATATGTGGCCTTTCTTTTTTTAAAGCAACTCATCATAAGAAGACCAAGGTTATCATTTGATGAGCCATGAGCGTTACAGGCGAACAAATCATTTCTTATTTAATATTTTTCTATTTTTCCTTCGCAGTTTCCCCAACAAGAGATCTCAGCAAGCAAAAAAACCACACAATGTCATTCAAACATAAAAAAATATTTTAACAAAAGGAGATACTTTTTGAAGTGAATTGAATCTACTCAGTTTTCATAAAATTTAAACGAAACTATACACACGTTGTAAACGTATATTCTTAGTAGCATGGCCATACTAAAATTGTCTAATAATAATAATAATGCTATAGAAATGAGGAAAAGGTCATTTATACTTTGGGACGAAAGAGATGATCTACCTGGGAGTATTTATGTTCAATGTAAGTCGTGTCATGTCGTGATTCGTGAGCATCTGACAAATATTCAATTAAAATTGATTATGTGAATTTTGTGGCCACCTAATAATGTGCCACCGCAAATACGCAAAAGCATGATGATGATTATGCGTTAAAGTAATAATAGTCATTCAACCAAAAGTCTGCTGAATACATTTTCACACACCAGCAGCAGCAGCAGCCATCATCTCCAACTATTATTCTTGTCGTGTGTGGTTTTAACACTTTTTTATTCTTTAGTAAAAATGAAAGTAGCGAAAAACTTTCAAATCTTTAAAAGATTACCTCACAATAGCAAAGATGGTAACAATGAAATGAGCCAAGGATGTACATATTTGTGAAATGTGACATAATATAAAACTTTCGATGATGAAAAAAAAATTTAAGTAGCAAGCAGGATGATAAAAAAAGTTTTCAAAAACCATCAAAGTATAAAATTTTATCGCTTACCGGCAGCAAAATGCAAGGCTGTACTTCGTCTTCCAGTAGTTATCTCTCGCGTTAACATTTCTAGGACTAGCCATTTGCTTGACCCGAACCAAGTCGCCTGCTTTACAAGCCTCAAACAGGTGCTTCAACTGGTCTTTTGCAGAGATGGGGGTAGATACACCGGAATTCGGAGCACTTGAATTAGCACTAATACACATGGACCCTCCTCCTCCACCACCAACTCCTCCTCCTCCTCCTGTTGCACTGCCAACAACACTAGCTGAGCAATTGGCATTGCCACCAACCATAATACCGTTTGAACCAGAATTAGTATTACAATTACTCGACACTCCACCACCACCACAAGAGTTGCTAATACTGCTGACGATACTCATATTTCCGGGTGAGGACTCCCGTATTTCCCGTAATGTACCGTGACTATGAGCACAACCACCGTGAGCTGAACCACCATTAACACAACTATTTCCGCCCATACATCCGCCGCCGTTCCCACCGGCACCATTCATCAGCATACTATGAAGGCAGGATAAACTGGTACAGGTGGATGAGGACAAGGTAGAATTTGTTGTGGATGGTCCGCCGTAAACTCCAGAGTTTGATGTAGCACCAACGCCGCTGCTATTCATTAGCATTCCTCCTCCGCCACCTGACATTGATTGACTACCACCTCCGGAGGAAGGTAGGGGAGGAAGGCCGACAGCTCCAGGGATTGAGCGACAAGGACTACTTCCACACTCTGATGGTGTGTCCAGTCCGCCATTCCCTCCTCCACCTCCACAGAGACAAGAGGAACCAGAGCAGTTATTGTTTAATGATATGCTTCCGTTTGTTGAACCAGGACAGTTGCACGAACAACTTCCTCCACTATAGTTGAGACCCGAGGTATTTGAGCTGCTTCCTGAAAGGGGAGTGCAGGGACAAGACAAGCTATTGTGACCACACGAGTATCCGGATACGTTTAGGTGGCTACCGCCATCCATCTTATTGTTTTTTCCTTCACTTGCAACTTTTTTTAAATTATTTATTTATGGGTTGACTGACTTATCAATAAGTTTGATTATGTTTTCTTCGTACTTCCGTTGGTTTGTTCGTCGTGTGAAGATTGAGTATTGTTAAGCAATTTCTTTTATTGTTTGCTGATCATGTTGGGCATTAACTGAAGCGTAACGTGATTTTCTTTTTTTAAAAATTGGTTGTGGTTTTCCGTCAAGTATGATGACGTAATATCGCATAATATATCAACAAATTCTTCTTCTTTTACTCTTTTTTGTTAAAAAATCGTGACGTTTTGAGATGATAATAATAACAATAATGGGTTCTGAATATCTTTTTTGTTTCAAAGTGACAAAAGCTATCACTAAAGATTATCATAAAGCATATATAATAAATATTGTCGACTTACAAATACCTTTTTTACAAAACAAAAAATATCTGCACAGTTTACAATTATTGAAATTTCTCCTTTATAAACCCAACTTGCACTTTAACGAAACTGCAAGTCTTTAAGTAAAAAATATAATATACAATCTTTGGTTCGTCACAACATCCAGTAATATCACACTTTGCATATAATTATCATAATGATGATTTTCTCAAGCGTCAACGATTTTCTGCATTTAACTATTTACCTCTATGCGTGTTTCAAGTAGACGCATGATTCTATATCAATTTTCCTCTCACACAAACATTTTTCATTCTCAGTGACCACAAAAATCAATTGCAAGTAAAATTCTTTGTTAACGACATAGAATGCATTTTTGTACAACGTTGAAGAATTTCATGTGACAACAACGATAATGATGATGACAATCAAAACTGTTTCGAGTGTGGGATTTTTTCTTGCGTTTTATGCCTTTAAAATTCGATATGTTGGAAAAGACAAAAAGTTAATTCAAAGTGGTTGCTTCAAACTGTCACCGTACATAACCGTCTTCGCTTGTGATCCTGGCAAGCATAACAAAGTGTGGCATTTTTTAGAGATTCAAAGAATCAGTTATGGCTACAGGTTTTTCACACAGCCACGATTATAGTTCACATGAAACACTACAACCACATGATACACTTTCTTTACTTCCAAACTAATCAGTTATGAAGCACATCAGCAGCAGCAGCAGCAAATTCTCCCCTCCATCGTTATCCACAATCATGATCGTTGTTAGAACCGCATTAAATATAAATTCTACCCAGGCAGGCCAATGAACTTTTATGCAGTGTTTTTTGTTTCACTGAAATAGGGACAATTGTTACTCGTGTAAATTCGATCGATGGTGTTTACCGATAAAGGATGTGTTATCGATAATTGTGATTGTACAAAAACGCTTATTATGTTCATTCCAGTAAAATGGTTTCATTTGTCGTCATCATGTCATGTGTCGTAATATATGTTCAGGTTGTACAGAGATAATAGGGACGACGCGAGGAACGAGGACGAGCGATATTGCATAATAATAAACGGCTTTTTATGATAATAATGCGTTGCTTTTTTTCTTCTTGAGCAGATGGTCACAATTGATTGTAGCGATAAAACTGCGATGATTTTAATGAGATCCGTAAATTTTAAGGGTTGAGGGCGGCTTGAAGAAGAAGAAGGGATAGTTTCAAATAATTATCATTACAAAACTTCTTCTTGTGCTTTCTTCCTTGGAGCGTTTGGTTGTTGCCTGTAAATATTTTTAAAAAAGACAGAAAACTTTAATAATTTTGTTATTGGGTTATTTTTCAAAAGTACCGTAATTTTATAGATAAGCAACCCATTTTTTTACAGAATTAATGAGATCCGTAAATTTTTTTAAGGGTTGAGGGCGGCTTCAAGAAGAAGAAGGGATGGTTTCAAATAATTATCATTACAAAACTTCTTCTTGTGCTTTCCTCCTTGGAGCGTTTGGTTCTTGCCTGTAAATATTTCAAAAAAAGACAAAAAACTTTAATAATTTTCTTTTTGGGTTATTTTTCAAAAGTACCGTAATATTATAGATAAGTAAACCATTTTTAAAGAAAAAACATTTACTTTTTTAACCATATAAATATTATTATATTCCAAGTAAAAAGGAAATAAAAATTAATGTTTTGGCTATAAATCCGCAGATTCATTTTAGGGCAATTTACAAATTTACTGAGCAGCAATCAACTTGCCAATCATGCACATGCTTACAATTTCGAACAATGGAAGTAGAATCACGGAATTATTCTTTGTTGAATGAGCAACAAAATGTACTACTAGCAAACAAGGTGCAATAAAGTTTTGTAAAGCAAGTAACGGGACTCTGATAAAAAATGCGTGTTTTCCGACTTTTCCTAATACGGCGTGTGGGTGGCATTATGTGAGAAGATGGTGGATGGTGGTTGGTTCATAAATTTCATAAGCACTATCATTTAGTGCCCGTTTTCCGTTTGATGTGAGATAACAGATAAATAATAGCCATATATACAATAATATTTTCATGCCTGCCTAATTTTATGTGGTACTTTTATTAGTAATAATAATAGTAACGACTGTTGCACCTTTTACAAAAAACGTTTGTAAAATTAACTGATAAGGATTTTATGGAGTGATTTCATTATTCTAACCAAAAAAAATATAAATTAAGTACATTTTTACAATTATAATCTAAAATCTGCTGCGCCAATTCCCACAAGTAGTATGTACTCTTCAAATGTTCTTTGTAAAGCAGCAGCAGCGTTGTTACCCTCAAGTTTTCAAAGGAGCACACGCAAAAAAACAATGCAAACCTGCTAATTAAGACCTACGGGGAATAATAAAATCATCAGAGACTGAGGAGTGTCAACTGCGTAACCTCTGACTTGCAATATTTTTTAGCCAAATAACGGGAGGTTGGTTGGAAGAATGCCTTTTTTCTTTATGGAGTGATTTCATTATTCAAACCAAAAAATACAAATTAAGTACATTTTTACAATTATAATCTAAAATCTGCTGCGCCAATTCCCACAAGTAGTACTCTTCAAATGCTCATTTTAAAGCAGCAGCAGCGTACCCACAAGTTTTCAAAGGAGCACAAGCGAAAAACAATGCAAACCTGCTAATTAAGACCTACGGGGAATAATAAAATCATCAGAGACTGAGGAGTGTCAACTGCGTAACCTCTGACTTGCAATCATTTTTTGCCAAATAACGGAGGTTGGTTGGAAGAATAATTTCTTTCAAAAAGCTTTTCAACCAAAAATTTTTCTACGCGACACAACATTTTAGCCTGATATAAGATTTAGCTTTCACCCATGTGCAAAGTTCGAACATCTTTGATTTTATCAGGTACGATTTTAGGTCACCTTTTAATAGCATGCGTTGTAATTAGCGTCAACTGCAGCTGGTCATTATATTGAATACCGGTTTCAGCCCAAAACGTACAAACGTCGTGTTGTATGATGCTCAAAGGTGAAAGGAAGTAAAAGCTGAATATAACTCGAATGAGCTACATAGCTACCACTACTAGCCTAAAGAAAACTTGGACCGGAGCGGAATACGCTTTTTATAGTTTGTTGACTGTGCTTGACTCTGGATCGATCACCAAACAAACGTGACCAAACCAATTGTTAATGATGCCATCCAATTAAATTGACGTTTAGTGTTTTGTCTTTAGCAATACTCATTTTAACGGCTTTTTGTGTTCTTAAAGTCAGATTATTACCCATCAATACTGACAAGAATGAGACTACATACGAAATGAAACCAAGTCAATTACTGCTGACAGGTAAAACTCTAAAATCACAAAGTTTAATTATTTTGAAATAAATTTGAAATAAATTCAATCATACATATGATAAATGTAAGTAATTTTTAGCGCTCGCTAGTGCTAATTATTAACATGAATGCACTACTGCGACAAGTTTCATCCAAGTCCAAGTTCATATTTCCTATGCATTGTAGAAATCTAATAAAATCATGCTTTACCTAAAATAATTTGAACTTGGTCATTTTGATGCAAGTGACTAGCGATTTTAATACCTAAAACAACTAGGATCAGTCAATCTAATGAATATTTGGACAGAAAATATCTGCAAAAATCATTGACAGCACTTTGGTCATCCTAAAGAAATATATTACCTAGTCTAGTCAATAGTACAGCATTTTATGATTCTGAATCCGATCATATTATCATTTCATGTCACTAAAAAGAGCGCAAGTAGAAAATTAGCACATCATGAGAAAAATTTGTACAAGATCATAATAATTTTTTCCAACAACAATAAAAAATTATTATACAGAAATAATATTCATTGATCCATATTGCATTTTAAAAAATCACGACCATCGCAAACTGAAGCAATGAAAATGACCTGTTTTGTTCATTCATGAATCATCATCATCAATGAAAATGTTGCACATTATTGCACATTTCGTAAAGACACAAAAGAAGATTCGCTGCCGATGACGACTATGATAATCACAATGATTAAACTAATGATCGAGCGACCGACCAACCGATTGCTGCAAGCAAAAATTGTTACAATGCCTTTAAGCTCATATTTTTTTATATGGATGCTACAAAGTTCACGATTTACATTACTGACCAAAGAGAAGATGCTGATTTTCTGTCAATTAGGCATTACAACAACTGCCTGCACGAATCTCTGTCGCACATGCATTTATACACCTCACCAGTATAATACTAACAACAAATGCAAAAACGGTAGTCTTTTTTAGCCATTGTTTGTCCCTAACCTTTTTGTACATTATAATAAATAATTATATTGGCAGCATCTCTCCCTCAAATAAGCTGCTGCTGCTACTTGCAAACTCTCTTCGATCAGAGNATTATAATAAATAATTATATTGGCAGCATCTCTCCCTCAAATAAGCTGCTGCTGCTACTTGCAAACTCTCTTCGATCAGAGTAGCCCTCCCCCAACAACAGCAACAAATGCCTAAACTAGCCACATCAAGTCAATTGTCAGTAGTATCTCTCATCAGTCACAAACACATCTTTCTTGCCAAATGACGATTGATGCAGAAAGTTATTTACACAAAAAATACAAGTCAAAAATATATATCCATCCACCTAGTAGCTAGCTATCATTTTGCTTCCATCATCATCATCATCAAAAAATATAAACAGCATGTGGTGCTGGCTCTCTGGCTGATGATCATTTTGAATTCTGTACGTTTGAACAACTAACTGTGAAATGCATTATTATTTTTATGCATGCACATGCATAATGTATCATCCACCTTCATACATTGCTTATCAATCATTGTACAACTTTTTCCTATACGTGTAGTCATTTTTTCATCTTTATGTCTGTCTGCCTACCTACTACTACCACTAATATTGACGTATTTGTAACCAACAACATTTGCTGCCTTGTATACATTTTATACCATACCCCTTCCCAGTTCTTGAAATGCAACTATCAAGAAAGAAGAAACTACTTAACAACTCAAATGAATGCCAATCTTCATGTCATCATTAATGTCAGCATAAAAATTTTTTCCCCTTGTAAGTGCACACTGTCGTTATTTTTTGAATATTCAGCAATGGTGATCATCACGAAGGATGATACTAAAATGCCAAGCAAGAAGGATGATATTATATGACGATGACGATGATGCTATAGTGTTCGTCATCATTTTTTTCGTAACACTTTTTTTTCACTGATGATGTTTCAAAAATCAATCTACATGCATTGCATGTAGCAGTCGATATAGTAAAAGAAAAGAGAGGCTATTACAGAAATTAAAGTGCCAATATAAAATAAATTTGTAGCTGTTTAAAATGCGCCATAATAAAATGTTGGCTCACTAAAAGGATAAAAATAGGGCAAATATGGCAGTTATAAATGGAAACGGCACGTTATGATGCTGATGATACACAAAAATCGCAATATGTATTCTCAACTCGATGATAAAAGACATGATGATGATGATGATGATTATATGATGCTGTTTTGCTTGGTCGTGGTTTTCTTACCAAGAAAAATAGGAAGTAAATTCATTGTAAAATGTGTAAAGTTGATGGATCTTTTACTGTTTTTGAGAAAAAAATGCATTAAAGCGAATCTGCAGCAATACATTTTGTTTGGTCGTGCTTTTGATAGCAATATCGTGAATGGCGGTGGTGCGGTGGTGGGAGCAAGAAAAAATATATTTTATATGCATGCGACACAACGCAATACATGGCGATGCATGAGAAAAAAACTGCACGAAAAAAAAACTTTGTTTACAGTGAAATAGGCGTGTGCTCTTCTTTTTCTGACATTTAACTTTAAAGATAACGGAGAATGATAAGTAGGTGGTAGGTACAGTTTGTTGTTGGTACTACTATCATATTATTATTGCATGCTCATGATGATAATAAAGTCATAAAGCACAAAAGGAGTGAAACGACGATGCACACAGTAAATATTTGCGCTTTACAATAATTTTATAGCGCACAAGGAACAAAAATATGACACGCAAAGACACGTTTTTTTTGCAAATGGCCTATTGGCTTATATCATTTCATATCAATT
>JAANSP010002030.1:0-13711 GCA_036850745.1 Homidia socia | reverse complement strand
ACTTGTACTTGTACTTTCACTGCATTTTGTAACATAAGTAAATACATGCAGTTTAATTACAGCATTCGCCTACTTTATTATTGTTATAAACTTTGTATTTTTTAATTTTAAGATGCGCTTATGGCTTTAGTTTTTTGCTTGTTATGTCTTTTCATTGACTAATTGACTGTCGAAAGTAAGAGATTCAGGATTCAGATATTTCATGCAGTCACTGAAACTGATTGTAACTTGCTCATAAGTTTGATCTTTTCCATTACCATTTTAATTCATTCAATTTTTACAAACACGTATACCTAGATTCCAGCCTGTCTCCACATTCCAAGCTGTCTCTGTTATAGTCTGACTGAATCTTTTATGTTCAAGTCAATATTTTTTTCCATATAACTTTTGGATTTATACTCTAAAAGTAGGAGGGTGCCATGTGCCATAGATTACTGCATACGATATAGGTACCATTTTCCCTATAGAATGTCTTATTGTGTCAATGCAATGAAATCTCACAAAACGGGAGGAATCTTTAGAGGGATCAATTTACATAAATGAGTCGGGCTAGGTGTGAAAAATTGGGAACAAAAGTCATTTTTCTTTACATATTTTAGTGTAAGTCTGAAGTAAAGAATTCCTAAATCAATTTAAATACAGCAGACATAAACTTTATTTGTGATTTTATAAAAAGCCAAAATGGCACCCATTTGCGTAGTATAAAATTGAATGAAAAACAGAATTTGAAAGGCAAACAAATTAACTGGACGAGTAGCTTCTTTGGGTGGAATCATGAAAACAAGAATATTTTTTTCATTCACCCTATTCCCAGCATCTATAAATATTGCATGCCATGCCTTTATATTCATCCCTCCATCTACCTTTGTGCACTTGGCCGTGTTTCTTACCGTCAATGAAAAATATTCATTCTTGTCGGAGAGACAGACGTTGAAATGAATGAGCGTAATTTTTTCGTCAAACCAGGACCGGTTCACTTTGGTGCCCTGTTGAGTCAAAATGAGAATATTTCACACAATTCCGCTTTCTTACACTTTTCATTCATTCATAACTTTTTTTCTTGAAAGGTTTCCCTTTTCTCTTTTTGTTAAATCCGTTTTTTTCTTATTTTCTATCATGTCGATTTTATATATATATAGCATAAATGAAATAATACTAATGGCACCCATTCCTAAAGTTACAATGAATTGTAATGAGCACTAATGGCTAATGTCATGTCTTTCATTCATTTCTCAAGTGGTTCAATTCAAACTGACTGAAAGAAGCAGTATTATATCGTTTATTTCTATTGTTGGAAATCGACTTCTTTCACGATCAAGTAATGCGGAAGTACGCAAAGTTTGAGACGCATATTAATGATTTTATTTACAATGATCGCGTAACCATAATTGTTTGTTCATTTTATAAATCTACTGCGCACTACACCGAAACGGTTGGTGAAGATCAAATAAAAACTACTCCGAGATGGTTACAGCAAGCAACTGCCAATAAAGAAGTGAGTAATTTGAAATGTTGGTCAAGTTAATTTGTGATTAGGATCAATACTCTTAGTAATCGTTATGGCTGTTTTGTTCACGAAAAATTATCATAAGAAAAGATTTACTTGGTACGTGTACAAAAGGGTAATTCCGGAATATCACAATATTAAATAAAATCATTAAGGAAGCAGGAGCGGTGATGGAATGGAACCAAGGAACGTATCATATCCAAAAATTAAATAAGCTTAATTCAAATCATGTCACATAGCTGATCGCTTTTGGAAGTCATATNAAAATTAAATAAGCTTAATTCAAATCATGTCACATAGCTGATCGCTTTTGGAAGTCATATACCTCGTATACTTCTAATGCTATTTTCAATAGCAGCAAAGTCAATCGAACAGATGCCAAATCGGGATTTACAGGACATAAAGTATAACAAGGCATTGAACAAAGTGCCTCCACAATAACTTTTGCATCACCATTCAATTTACGACTTTAATGAATCTCTTTAAAAGCTGAAGTAGGTGTTGCTCAAATTTACATTCAGGATTGATTGAATTGAAAGCAATAATAATAATAATATATTTTTATTAGAATCACAATACAGAATGCGTACATTATGATTACCTGAATCATAATGGCATTACAATACAATATTAAGAATTCAATGAAAGATTTCCTAAATGTATACACGCTTATTATTACATTCATATGTACATTATAATATTACAAATATAACAACACACATGCCCGAAAACACGGGTTGACGACAATCCCAAAAAAACTTTATATTTTAAAAACCTTAAAGCCATTTCTTTTCCCTGGTCCCCCAACAGATGAATTACAAAGAGACTTTTCATTTGGGTGTCAAGCCAAGTCCCGAATAAAAGTCCCAAACATTCATTCATGCGTTCATTCAATTTATCAATTGAATAGACATAATAACAAAAAAGGCAAAGTGGGAGGTTATTGCTGATCCATAATGTAATAGGTGTGCATATGAAAAACTTTTACATGTACATACACTACACATTATATTGCTTCAAAATCTTTTCAGAAACTGAGCTTCATTGCAGTAGCGCTTTTATCAAAATGATTTCTCTCCTTAATTCTCTTTCACCACATCATTTCACTTGTGTTAGGTACAAGAATATTATTGTAGTAATCAGAAATAAAAGGCGTATAATTTTAGTTTTCATATCAGGATAAACATCAATTAGGAGAATAGAAAAGTATTCCTTGCTTGCTTGCTGTTATCACAGATGAATCACTTTTGTCTTGATATATGACTGTTTTGTCTTGCTGTGTTTTACATGGTGGTAAGTACAAGAATAAAGGAAAACGATTGTACTTGAATTAATCTGTGTGCTATTAGAAAAAAAAATCTTTTCTTGTGAAAATACCTCTTCTGTTTCAATACGATAACTTCTAACAAATTCGATATATATGCATATATATATCATCATAAAATATACTACCTAGTATGCTTGCATCGATTATTTGCATTCATGTAAAACATTCTGCGCATTTAAAGCAACCATTTCAACAAATAACTTTTCTTTGAAATCTCTGGGCGTATGTTTTAAATCCATTGGATACTACATGTCGCATATTCTTGAGGTTATGGATGACTTTGCATTGACTTTATCAGCTTCTTAGAGATCTACGGTTGCATTTTGGTGTGACGAGCTGCTTCCATGATACATTACTATAAGTAAGAACTTTTCTCCTTTAGATAAATCTCAGTTAAATGATGCATGAACTAATTAGCATGGTTTGAAATAACACTAATGATATTTACCTGTATCAAAGGAACAAAATATGGCAAGATGTAAAAATATAATTTATAGATACATAATACGTATGAAATTTATCAGCCAAACGTAAGCAAGCTAAAAGGCAGATGTCAATACCTTTTTTTCACCGGGAACAACATTGAATGCTAAAGCAGAGGGTCATACAATAAAAACTTCTTTTTCAAATTGAATGCAAATATGGTTGACTGCTTTCATGGATATTCGATTCGTTATTATTCGATTAGCATGTTGCACCACCAATATAAACAAGATTTTACCAAGCGAAACAAATTTTTTAAGTGTCAAGATCGAATTGAATCCAACAAAAGAAAAGGTAAATGACACGGTGTAATGCAGTTAAATACGGACCGTGAATTGAACAGAAAAAAATGGAGAACTCACACGAACTTATCATATTCGTCCTGCATGCAGATGTACTGAAAGTCCTAGTCCTGGACCAGGCCAAGGGACCAGATCAATGTTGATATTGATTCTATAATAGGTAGTATAATTAGTTAAAAAATGTATATAAGGTTGGTCGTTTGTTGGTTTCATCGCTACAATAATGATATGGGAAAAGCTTTAAATTATGCACATGAATTTCTTTTTTCTACGTTTTCTTGATCTAGTTTCTCATTCAAATAATACATGTAAATGGGTACACGGTTTAAAAAATATCAAAAACTGGATCTTGATCTTGTACAAAAAGATAAACAAATCTGTACCTGACTGATTTGCATTTTTGCTAAATGTAAAGTTGACATTGACACTGGAAGTTGGATGCTCCCTTTCACCATTAATCTTTCATTCGTGTGTTGTGCTGATAAAACATTCTTTAGAATAGTTCTAAATGCAATCAAAAAGCATGTAGGCATTTTTATTTGGGAAGTGGGACAAAGGATTTCATAAAATTGTAATCGCTTGGCTGGTCGCTCATATCGTCCCCTTAAATTAGCATACAGTTTTGCCATCCTTTGCGTTCAAATTTAGACAAATGCATTCATCTACGCGATGTTCCAACTTGGCCTGTTGTTGTTGTTGTTCATTTCGACTCGAATCGAAAACGGGTTGAGAACATATTACAAACTGAAAACATGCCTTTCAAGTGTAAAAAAAAGTAATGAAACAGCGCTTTATTTATATGGAGCATAAAAAGCACAAATGTTTTATAAATCGGGTTGTTTTCGCATGGATTAAAATTTATATGAGATAAACTGTGTGGCGATTGGAGCTACACATTTCACATTACTAATGAAGGGAGAGCATGATATTATCATCAGCTTCTGACTGTTCCTTCCCTCTAAAAGCACAAATGTTTTATAAATCGTGTTGTTTTCGCATGGATTAAAATTTATATGAGATAAACTGTGTGGCGATTGGAGCTACACATTTCACATTACTAATGAAGGGAGAGCATGATATTATCATCAGCTTTTGACTGTTCCTTCCCTCCTGTTTGCAAACAAAGCAATGTGTATCAATTAACAACACT
This sequence comes from Homidia socia, assembly GCA_036850745.1. Lineage (NCBI taxonomy): Eukaryota > Metazoa > Arthropoda > Collembola > Entomobryomorpha > Entomobryidae > Homidia > Homidia socia. The sequence goes on along the minus strand of JAANSP010002030.1, from coordinate 8,942 downwards.
TGTAATATAATTACATGTGGAGCTCCTGTTACGGCTTTTTTAATTATTTCTGTTCTCATTTCTAACCACGTCACATTTTTTCGCTCTGCTGCTACCCTTACAATATGAGAAAACGTGATCTGTCTGCTGTGGGAGAAACATGGAACACGTAATCTATATTAAAAAGTCATGATCATGATGATATGATATTATGATTTGGCTTAATTTTTTCTTTTGTTTACGTTGTACATGTTGAGCTACATGAAAATTAAAGCTTATACCATTTTAATTACTTTTCTTGACAATTTGCGGTATTTCGTAATATTATGGTCATTATAAAAGAAAATCTTCTAAAAATAGTAAAAGTTGAATCTCCTGCAACTGTTATTGCGTCAGCAGTAATAATAATCTCCTTTATTACATTAAAAGAGTCACATTGCGGGAAATATAACAATTTGTTGAAAAATAAAAAACAACCATTATGCTATAATTTTCACCAATTGTAAAAATCCACTCTTGTTTTTATTATTTTCCTGCAAGCATGTTTTTAAGAAACAGTGTGTAAGCACCAAACAGAGAACTTAATCAGTAAACTATCACCAAATGAAGTTTTTATTTCAATTAAAAATGGAGAGAAAGAGAAAAATCATACAATGTTTTCAGTGAAAAACAGTCGGCGGTATGAAATGTGAAGCGATCTTTGTGGCTTTTTCGACAATTATTATCTACGCAAGCAAAAGTTTGTGTTTCACAGTAAAAATAGTGATTGCTCATCTAGTAGTATTTTTTAATTTTTATACCTTTTTATAAGTACGCATCATATGAAAAAATAGTAAGCACTGTGCAATGTACAAAAATTACTGTTTTTGATGGAGCAGTTTGTTTCTGTCTGTAGTCTGAGAATGAAAATTGTATGGTGTGTATGATGATGGGGGTGTTTTTAATTAAAATATTTACTATGTTGAGCCGTTGTTGCAATAAAGACAGCATGATTTTTTTGTAATAAAATTACATAACATGCATCAAAAAGTCCAAAAAATAACATTGCATGTTTTCTGCTTTCATTCATTGACGGTGTTATCACGAATATAAAAAACAAAACGAATAGATCAGAAGTAAAGGGCATTTTTAAGTTTATGAAAGGGGATTTAGGGAATGTCTACAATATTTTTAATAATGTTTTCTGAATATGTGGAGCTTTCATGTGTGGGACAACTGAAGTGCACAACGTGTAGTCTGATAAAAATATATGATATGAAGACTCATGCATTTTTTGACAAATCTTTTTTTTATTTCTCGTCCCTCTAAAACAATAACATTCATTTAAGATTACTTTCATGTGTGGGACAACTGAAGTGCACAATGTGTAGTCTGATAAAAATGCATGATATGTAGACTCATTCATTTTTTGACAAATCTTTTTTTTATTTCTCGTCCCTCTAAAACAATAAAATTCATTGAAGATATACTTGTTTTTCTGGTTGCTGGACACGAAAAATGGAAGCAACTGGATTTTCGCTAATTAATTACAATTTTACGTCAATTCCATTCATTTCATGCCTACTTCCTAAACGGTTATTACTTACAAATTAATTCAAGGCCAAAAAATTTATATGTCTGTATAAAAGTTTCGTCGCTTTTTCAAAGCGTTTTAATAAAAGACCGATTCAAAAATGATACGGATTTGAAAAAAGAGTAAAAGAATTATTTGTACGAGTAACTAAACAAAATGTTTTACTAAACTGTAGCGTGTAATTTTAAAAATCAGGAATTTAGAAATAATGGGGCAACAAAATACTGTGGGTGATTTTTTGTCCACAAAACAGCACTCATACGCGGGCACAGTCTTTGCTATAAGGTAAGTTGCATGTTTTTGGTAATGATTTCATGGTGTAACGTAAACTGACATTTTTATATGATAATTGGATATCCGTTTCGTTTTAAAGCAATGATAATGATATGCATTCATCCACTGTCTGTCAGTAATCTTCATACACGCACATCAAGCCAGTCAACCAAAAACACAGGGACAGGTGAGAGATTTTGGGGTAGCTCCATGTAGCTTGCGTAATAATGCCAAATGCTCATTGTGTGGGAAATCTTATTTTTATTTTGAAACCAAAACTGTAATTCCGCTATTATTTCCACCATAATAAAGTAACATGGAATCAATTAATAATAATAGTACCTATACGTGATCATTTTCATTGCAGTTGATTTGCATTTTTGCATAGAGAAGCATTATTTGAAGATAAAAACAATTTCGGGTATAGTTCTTAAACATGAATAACTACCAATTTATGAGAATCTGTTTTTAGTTTTGAGACAGTAAAAAAATGATCAATGTCTAAAAACACAGGGACAGGTGAGAGATTTTGGGGTAGCTCCATGTAGCTTGCGTAATAATGCCAAATGCTCATTGTGTGGGAAATCTTATTTTTATTTTGAAACCAAAACTGTAATTCCGCCATTATTTCCATCATAAAGTAACATGGAATCAATTAATAATAATAGTACCTATACGGGATCATTTTCAATAATTGCAATTGACTTGATATGTGATTTGCATTTTTCGCATAGGGAAGCATAATTTGAAGATAAAAACAATTTCGGGTATATTTCTTAAACATGAATAACTATGAGAATGAGAATCCTTATGAGAATCCGTTTTTAGTTTTGTGAAGTAAAAATGATCAATGCGTTTTACATGATGTTATTAGGCATGTTCTGATGTGGTGCGTAACACGGTAATGTGTACATTTCATTTTCAAATGTACACATACGGAGAAATATATGAAATGAAGGTCTCTTGAGCTTGAGCTAAAATAGCGAGCAAGAGCAAACCGTATAGTATGTACACGCTCTCAAAGGATCAAGCAAAGGCAGCGAAACAAGCTAGGAAAGGAAAGAAACGATACGAGCATGTTGAATGGATATTTGATTGGGAGAAGGGGAATTTGGAGGAGTCACCCTATAGCTGAATCACTCCCGGGGGCTGAGCTCATCATCTGATATTATAATTCTGGATTATCCAACTCATCCCGTCAGTTCAGTATCACCGCTTGCATCATTCGGATCTCTCTCTCTCTTGCTTTCCTAGCTGGACCCTAATATGCAGTGTTAAATCTGTTGTTGTGCAGTGTATCAACTTGTCTTGTGGTGAACACTTAACACTACAAGGAGTGTGGAATAGGAAGAAAGACTCGACTGTTTTAATTAAAATTGAAAGTTTTGCGGGTTTATTTAAGAATACATGTTACCATTTAAAAAAAGTTCAAATTCCCGTCAGTTCAGTATCACCGCTTGCATCATTCGGATCTCTCTCTCTCTTGCTTTCCTAGCTGGACCCTAATAAGCAGCGTTCAATCTGTTGTTGTGCAGTGTATCAACTTGTCTTGTGGTGAACACTTAACACCACAAAGAGTGTGGAATAGGAAGAGAGACTCGACTGTTTTAATTAAAATTGAAAGTTTTGCGGGTTTATTTGCAATACATGTTACCATTTTAAAAAAGTTCAAAGAAACTTTACCTTCTTTTATCATGTTCTGCAACTTACCGTGCTTTTTTATTATATTGATAAAGTATTCGACGTAAATGGGTCAATGTGAGACGTGAGATAAATTGTGTAAAGACAAATGTGTAGTGAGCAATATGAACTTGAAAACAGTGTAAGGACGTTTTTCAATATTTTTAATGCAAATTTATAAAACAATCGAATGAGGAAAGTCAAAGAAACCGAAATGGACACTACAATGGAGCCACCAACAAATCTAAAGTTTTCAAATTTTTCCATCGACGCATTGATCTCCCCTCGTAATTTCTCCAGTTTATCCCCTTTCCTAAACCTGAGTCCGTGGCTTTTCCCCATGTCACATGGGATAGGAAGTTTGGGAAGTCACTCGGCATTTTCTCCTTACTCAGGTCTCACAACACCCCACTTCCCCCTATCTGCTCAGCATACTGCGGAAGCTCCATTCTCACACCACCACCACCACAATTCAACCGCAGCAGCAATCGCTGCAGCTGCAGCGGCAATAGGTCCTGCAAGTAGTGGAAGCAGCAGTGCTAGCGGTGGTTGGCAGTAATATTCCTGTACCTACAGTTCCTGAAGACTTAACTTTGAGCAGACTAGGTGGTGGCAGCGGTAATAATGCAGGCTTATTCAGTAAATCATTTAGTGTTCAAGATTATCTTGCCAAAACGAATCAGTTTCTGCACAATGCTGCGTCAGCATCACTGCATCATCTTCATCCTTCCCATCATCATCATCTTGTTGAGGGGCACCACACTGAAAGTGGAACTAGTTCCGGTGAATTGTCTCCGTCGTCGAGTGGCCCACTAACGACGAGAATACCAAAAACCTCTTCATCTGATTAATGACACTAATTCCCCACCAAATGGAACTAGTGCGGGTGAGAGCAATATTACCGCTAAACATTCAACCGTCATCAGTCATCATCTTCATCATCAACATCTCTCGCCTCTTGACTCGGCCAATAATTCAGTTCTCGCAGCATCTCATCCACATCCTCATCCGCTCTTCGCTCATCACTTTCATAACAATCATCATCCTGCATCCTCAAACGGGCTACAAATTGGTATCCCTAGTCCTCCTGGCAGCAGTGAAAGTCACCCTTGCGTTACAGATTCCCCGTCAAATACTCCCGGGGCATCTCCAAGAAGTGGGAAATGCCACAGTTATTCTGCAGAGAGCCCGATACCCCTCTCAGGTAAATTGCATCTTATAATTATGATGGAACATTAATTCCAGAATGGGTTGACGAATATTTATTTATTGAGCTAACTTTTTTCTTTCTTTTGCCAGAGTCTGACACAGAGGCTTCAGATATCTGCGATTCTCAATCAGTCTCGGAAGGCGGTGGCACTTGTCATACAAGTAAAGTACATTAATGGGAATACATCCAACGGCAGTGGGGGAGTTGGAACACCTGGGAATTCTTGTCTTGGGAAAACGAGGCGACGACGGACAGCGTTTACAAGTGAGCAACTCTTGGAGTTGGAACGGGAATTCCATGCAAAAAAATATTTAAGCTTGACTGAAAGATCGGAAATTGCAAGAAGTTTAAAGCTAAGTGAAGTGCAAGTGAAAATATGGTTTCAAAATCGGAGAGCAAAATGGAAACGTGTAAAAGCTGGAGGTAATAAAGATACTTAAATGTAACGTATTAATTATTAATATGCATATATCTGTTGAAGATAAACGTGATACTCATTATGAAACTCGTTACTTTTTCAGGCATGAATGGCGTAACCAGGTCAGGTGGCTCAACTAGCACATCTTCGGGTGGAGGTAGCAGTGGCTCAATGGGTGGGAACGGAAGGATCGTTGTTCCAATTCCAGTGCACGTGAATCGCTTTGCAGTCAGATCTCAGCATCAACAGCTTGAAAAGAGTGTTCAACATAGTATTTATCCTTCACCGGGCAGTCATAGTCGAACTAGCTCCTCGTCACTTTACCAGTAATTAAATAGCTCTTATTTAACCTAAATCGTGATAAAACCTCATCGTAAAGAATGATTGAGAATAATTGTTGTACTGATATATTGTCAAGTAATAAATGTGTAGAAACTGCGTAATTATACTGTTAAAATAAGAAAGGTTAAATTGTAAAATCGTGCCACATTCCGTTCATAATCTAGAGTGTAATAATAAGAAGCAATCTTAACAATGTCAATTGAAATGCTCTTGTTGTAAATGCACTTAATTACACGTTCGAAACTTGTCCTCAAATATTTAATTTATTTTATGAAATATTGTCATATATGCAGTTAAAAACTGAAAGCAGCTTTATAAATGTGTAGAAACTGCGTAACTATAATGTTAAAAAAATAAGAAAGATTAAATTGTAAAATCGTGCCACATTCCGTTCATAAGCTAGAGAGTAATAATAAGAAGCAATCTTAACAATGTCAATTGAAATGCTCTTGTTGTAAATGCACTTAATTACACGTTCGAAACTTGTCCTCAAATATTTAATTCATTTTATGGAATATTGTCATATATGCAGTTAAAAACTGAAAGCAGCTTTACCGTATTTAATTACTTTTATTTTATGTATGGAGATATTTGAAAAAAGTATTTTAACATTAGTAAAACCATTAATTATACAATGCATTATTTGTAATAATACTGACAGAGTTTATGTAGAATGCTTCTTTATGCAAGTCTCATTGATTTTACATTTACTGGTGACAAAATGCTCATGTCCATTTCAAATAAAAAGAATTTTTAAAAACTTTCAATTATTCAATGATCGCTTTGCCCCTTTTATTTCTAAACGACAGAAGACGAAAACAAGAATGGTAAAGAAAGTCGAGAAATATTGGAGAAATGAAAAGTGTACAAAGGGAACAGCAGCGATGATACGTGGCGCTATATACCAAAAAACGATGACCATATCTGTCAATGCATAACTGGCTATTTGCTTTGGATGGTGTTGGCTCTAAGCTCAATTACCGTAATAAACATAATGAGAGCTGCCTCTTCTTCATATTTAATGCTTTATTTTTTTAGCACAGATAGCCATCTCAATCGTTAGATATTTTTTATTTTCTCCTTTCCTTTCCAGTTGTACCTATGCAATTAATGTAATCAGACAAAGTGTTTTAATGTTTTTATTATTATCATGATTAAGGTACAGAACTCAACTTGAGAGGACTGAACGATAAACGATATGGGCTATTAGGATAATGAAATCGTACACACGCTCTACTTTAAAAAAAAGTCCTAGCTCATCGCTACTTTTCTGACTGACTGTTTACTCAGAAGAAAGTTCTTCTTTTTTAAAGGGAAGAGATGATGAAACCAATAAACTGTGTTGTTTTTCTCCAATAATTACACGTGCAATTTGAAAAATGTAATTTATATGGTATTCATTATTTTCCTCCACAATAAAAAATGATGCATGGATATATTGTTTGTTCATACACTGTCATATTTTTAAACATATTCCAAAGGGCTCTTAATTACTGGGGGTTATTAATAATTGAAGAATATTGCATTTGTAAAATTGGTCAAACAGTTCTCACGATATTTACATGCTCAACGCAACGCAAACAAGCATTACTTGCCTCAAGAGGCCACACTAATTTGTTGCACATGATTTACCAAATAATTTTGACCTATTCTCACAAACACAATGATCATTATTGACATTGAGTGGTTAGTAGATTCAGATCTGTATACTTTATTGTGATCGATATTATGAAATTTGGCTTCAGCTCACTCAACCTTTTAATGAGAATGAAGCCTTTCAATAGCAGCCGCTTCAAATAATTTACAACAAAAACAACTGACGGCAGCTCTAATTTTAAATTAGTGTTTGGCATAAATTAGTATATGGCACACTACTGCAGAAAGCAGCAATGGTAGCAGTGGTGGTGACTGAAGTATGTAGTAAGTTTTACAAAATCCTAACTCGATGCACACGGCAGACAACTGGCATGCACGTGTATCTGTGCTCCTCTGCTGATGAAATGAAATCAATCCAATTCCAGACAAGCTCCCCTTCGTTTCGTCCAGTTGCCCCAGTTCCAAATACTCTTTTCATCTCTTTGTTCCTTTTTAGAGCAACGACGAGTTTTTGTGTGTGAATCTGAACTATGCTGGACTGATCTTTCCCTTGACTGTTCAAACTATGGACCCCCACAGATGAAGAAATATCCAAGTATTTACGACAAGAATAGCAGTTCAGCATGAAACCTTTTTTACTCATCATCACAATTTCTCGGTATATAATGGTATTACACTACTCGCACACACTTGATAAAATATCCGATAATATCCATGTATTTACGACAAGAATAGCAGTTCAGCATGAAACCTTTTTTACTCATCATCACAATTTCTCGGTATATAATGGTATTACACTACTCGCACACACTTGATAAAATATCCGATCCGTTAAATTTGTTCGAGTGTATCTTGTTAGGGATGATGTACCGGAAAATATTCAAGCGCTTTGCTTAAAGATTGTGTGTGTACGTTTGAAATGATGCTGTATGAAGAAACTTAATTGAACAGGCGACAATGCAGTCAACATTGCACAAAGCCAATGCGACAAATTTTTATCAGTATTTCATCACTGACCCGCAGTAAAAATACTACGATTTCAGGATACTTTGGATCTCTTTTCGGGCACCCCTTGGGTGACGACATGAAACCATTATTGTTTATTACATCGTACAATGACTTCGTGAAGGAAATATTTCTCAGGTTATTTGACGACTAACTGACCAAGAGTTGAATCAGTTCAAAGTAGTATGCAAATCAAGCACTTGTACAAAGTAAGGCACGGTTTCTTTGTTTGCCCAAGTGTGTTCGTTAGTGGATCGTTTTGTATTGTGTATTGTCAAGATATGCGCCAAATTGATTAGAACAGGGGTTTTATTCATACTGAAGTTTGCACTGAATGAATTTAAATTTCACAAAAGAAACCAAACAACGACGCACGTAGTGGAGCTCCGCACACAATAAAAAATGTCATTCATTCACTACCTCTGCTTCATTTGTATTTACTGTCTGAAAAAGTACGGGAACCAAAAAAGCTTTTGTCCTCAGATTGTTCTTTTAAATTTTATTAAACGTTTTTCTGATCGTATGATTTCTGCTTTCAATCACTGCAATAATTAGTGGCTATTTCGTTTTGGGAAGTGCGTTAATCAACATCCGCGGACAACAGCTAAAAAACTTGTGAAATAAAACTTGCTATTAAATGATGTGGTTATAGATCGACTTATAATGTAGATAGATTTTTATTGATATTCATTACAAAAAAAGTAAGGTAAGAAGGGTGTATTGTTGAATAATCCATGGCGTAACGTCAGACGTCGTCCACATCCATTTTTAATGGTTTTTATAGAATTATCATTAATTTGCTCAACAAAAAGAATCAAGTTTTAGAGGGTAATTGGTAAAATGTTTTTCAACTAATCACAACTGCA